>JAMKCH010002802.1:0-53035 GCA_023653785.1 Ophioderma brevispina
TCTCTAACAAACTATTAACGTTCAGATTAGATTGGTCTTTATCTAAAGCTCTTATCCTGTTAATTAACTAACCTGAGCGAACCAAGTCAAACTAAGCTACGTTATGTAAAATCTCAATTGCAACTACACAACCACAATGTAGGGGTAATAAAGGTTACTCAGAGATTTCCTGAGGAGGAGCCACCTTCTAAAAACAATGTTATCTATTAAGATTAGCCCTGTGCTACAAGATAATAGGTCGCAATTTGCATTGCTAACTTTGTTCATAAGAAAAACTAATAAAAACTTTTATAAAACGAAGCAACACAAAGAGAGCAGCTAGCTTAACTGGCCAACTGATATTCAAATCATTGAGTGATCACAGTCTGAAGAAGTGATATCATTTTCAATTCCAATCAGTCCAAGATGGCCATCTCAATTCTGTCGAGCTTTCAATTGCTTACAAATCTTGTCTGTACAAGATTTTGCATGTGCTGTGATATAATTATCAATGCTTGTTTGGTAACATATTAAAATATGCCAGCCTCCCTAATCCCTTAATCTAAAGCAGCAGATGATGTTGTAAATTTGAGATAAATTTATCAATCGTAAACCAATGAACTAACAAATTAATTAGTCTAAGGAAATGCCTCCAATCATTGACAAATCAATTTTGATCTGCGTCGTTTTGGATATGATAACAGCTACGAAGGAGTTTGGCATTAAATCCACAACTCCAAAGCCCATTGCACCAAACATACAGGAGGCAAAGCTAATGATAAAAAATCCGGAGAGAAGTTGAGGCGCCCCGAATCCCCTACAGCTCAAGGGTGGCAGTATACTTTAAAGCCTACGGTGTGCCACAACTTCTACATTAGGAAAACAATTAAAAACAAGCAGATGCGGCAAAGTGTGATCGGGTTATTACATCGAATTACGCTCATCGATGAGATCAAAGGTGTCGCTTATAAAATACAGCGAAGCTTGTACTCGCACAGGTATTTGACTTGGGCTCTTTGACGAGCACACGGTGCTCAAGTGCAATTCAAGATTTCTGTGATGGAAGTGCTGTTGGTATTAGAAGATATGCAAGATCTGAGAAAAACTTTCACGGTTTTAAATGTGGACCGGAAACAATCTGAAATTCGTCGAAAAAACCCGAGTTATGGGCCTACAAAATCCAAGATCACTGTTAAAACTTGCAAATCTGAGCTATTTTCCCAAAAGAGAGAATGTCAGACTGCTGAATCTGAAAGAGTTGAAAAGGAAGATTATGCAAAGCTTTATATAAGAGAGGGGGTATATTGGGATAAGTAAGCTTTTAAAAAAAAAAAAAAAACTTAGTCAGGGATGGGAGGTATTTTCATATGGCAATCATTATAGTACGGTTCCTGTATGAACTGCCTTCTATATCATACAAATTTTCCAGACCCTAACCCGACGTTGTCGGAAGCTAAAACCGCCACCCTCATGGGGGTTCTGAGGGAATTTGATGAGGAGGGTAGATGGTTACCTCCTGGTAGAATGAAAAAGAAGATTCTACCTACAGGGCGTCAGTTAGGGAGAGCTAATGGAGGCGTGGTTGTCCAAAGGGATAGGACCATGCCAAAACTGTGGATTGGCATCAGGAAGTCAATTCTAGGCACCGTATCTTTGCTTACAATAAATCCTCACACGCAGTTATTGCTTCAAGTGTGAGGTGTATCGGCCACCCCCATTAGCGTGGACAAAACCAGATTTAAAACGGTGGTGTAAACTAGACCTAACACACCAACCTAACACAATCTTTACTCAACTCTAACACAACCCTACACAGATTATATATTAAAGAAATGCGATGGGGCAATCCCAATTCTAAAGAAATCTCCTACAGGGAAGGTGTCTATGTGGAAAGTTGAACTTGTGGGGATGGCCAATTAGCAAAGTGCAAACATGCCATCTTAATCATCTCTATATTATAGCTTGGCGCTTCACGGCAAAAACTATTACCACTATGGTAAATGCGAAACCTATACTTATAATCAAAAAAGTTAAAACTCAAAATTGCTACAGCAGAATGTGATATCATTGGCACAATTTGGAACTCATTATATAATTTGTAAATGTCATTTGAAAGCAAGTGTGTCCATCTATAATCATAGTTGAAATGCGAATAAGGAATCCACGTGGTGATACTTACCAGTCTGCTCCAATCAATCGATCCTATCGCTAGCCCAATCCGATCTGTAGTGTCCAATCTTATCTCTAATCCAATCCTATCTCCAATCCAAGCGGAGCGCCAAGGCTAGCGGAGGACCAAGCCTAGCGGAACGCCAGCCTAGGGCAAATGCCAAGCGGAGCGCGAGCAAGCCAGGGCGAACCCAAGCAGCGCGCGAATGCTGTACGCTAGCTCAATCTAATCCGGTGCGATCGAATGAGCGAGCGAGCAGGCGGGCTCCAATGCCTATCTCTAATCTATCCGTGAATTCTTGCCAATCCGATCTCTAATCAATACTTAGTCTAACCGAACCGTAAACTCTTAAACCAATAATAGTGGGATTGCAGATAGCCCATACCCCAAAACATAACAAACTTAAAATCTAGCAAACAATATATCTCCGAATATAAAAACTCTGCCATGAACCGCTACATGTTACGGCTATTTAGGTTAAGACTATGCTGGCTAATGAAGGCAGCGACCTAGCAATCTGAACGCATTAAATCAGCAAAGGGGGACCGAGAGGGTTGAGTAAACCACACAAAGCCACCGACGACAACATGAATCAAATTCGGTTTTAAAAGTCAAGTTTGTTTAATTACACACAGTTGTATGCACCTCACAAGTCGGCAAAATAATATTGAATAATATTTCCATCCCCGTGTGAGTTAAATCGATCACAAGGGGTGGGTATCTGTCCAGATATTGAAATGACCATCACGTCGGTTTGCCATTCACGTAAAGACTCCAGATTCTCTGGGTTGGCGTCTGAGCTACAACAATAAACAGTGGCGTCCACTCCAAAGCATAAGCTTGGGCTGGTTGAATAGTGGAGAAAAAGGGTAAATTAATGCCCGTGAAAGTACACGCGGTGGTAAATCTCCTTTGTGTACAAGTCAATCAAACATAGATTATTCATGCACGATGTAAGAAGTTACACAATGGTACTGGTTATCAACGTTACATTGATATTTAAAATCTATGTGTTTTATTGCAGCTGGCCTATGGCTTGGAGTGGAAATTAGGTCTTTGGGCCATCAAGTGAGGACAAGATTGTGAAAGTAAGCAGAGGATAAACAAGAGGATGGGGGTAAGGTGCAAGGAGGGCTAAAAGGGTGTATATAAACAGATGCAAGCTGTTAACTACTAGTATAATTGACCATGCTTAGGTTCACATCTTTAAACACTTGTCTATTGCATTTTAGCGCTCTGTACAAAACCATGCAACAAGTATACCAGGGGTGGATTTCACCAAGACTTGTGATGTATCGTAAACCCATCTTAAGACCAATGCATCGTAATAGGATTACTAAGAGTAACTTGCGATGCGTCTTCTTACGATAGGTGTACGATGTGAAGGAATCTTTGAGAAATCCACCCAGAAGCTTACAAAGCAATTTGCTTGCTATCTACTGAAGATAACCTATATGTCCAGCTGCAGTAAGACTCTTCCAGCAACATCTGCACTGTAAAATTCTGCAACTGCCAAGTGTTTAAGAGGTGTTTAACACCCTCTAAGCATTTAGTTTCTAAATGCAATGTTTAGATTCTAAACACACACCTAAACACATGCAAAAACTAAATGCCTAAACATGTGTAAAAAGTGATAAATCAGGCATGTAGAAGTTAAATGCCAAATTGTTTCACTTTTTTCGATGCGTTTAGGTGTGCAGGTAGTGTTATTTTCTAAACATATGTTTAGCTTTGTCTTTAGAACATAAACACTGTTAAGAAATTAAATGCTGTGTTTATAATAATGTTTAGAGGATGTTAAACATGTCATTTAAATACATTATCATTGTATGGTTTACATTGTACAAGGCTTAGAGTGAATATAATGCCTTCCATAAGTTTGCAAAATATACTTTCCACCCGAGATAATTTTAGGCATTAACCTTAAAAAAATACAACAAAAAAGTAAGTGTTTAAAGACACTATCAGTAATTCACCCGGAAGAGTCAAAATATTTGAAATTGGCAGAAATAGCTTAAAAGTGTAGAATAAGTCTGAAGAATCATCCTAAGTTACTTTTTCCAAATGAAACATGCCAGAAAAGGAAAAAACGGCAGTGTTCAAAGATATGAATCTCCATTCACTTACGTGCTGCAGTAAGTGTCCGAACGGACAGTAATGACTAAAATATCCGATTTTGTCCTTATTAGGTGGTTTCTGGTCTTATCATTTGCAGGGTATGTTAAGGTACATGTACTTGTTACAGACATGCAAAGATCTGATTTTTGATGATTTTTTTCGATTTTCTGATTTAGCAAAACACTGATAGTGCCTTTAATCAATGTTGATGACAAAGCCCTAACAGTATGACTACACTGCATTGATATCTACGTATCTATCAAACATAAAACACTCCACCCTCCTTTAAAAATCTATTCAAACTCATCATTCACTACGTTTGATTTTGAAAATAGCTCAAATATGGCCTCATTCCACTCTCCTAAGATATCGTCATGTGATTGCAAGAAGGTCGTAAATGCAATAGCTGCCATGTGATACATCTGTGTGCTGCCATGTATTAGGATGACTTTTAATTTATCTTTCCTTGAGTAAGTGGTTCCTGAAGTGGTTCTTCAGGCAACTGTGTCACCTGAGAACCATTTCAAGAGCCACTGACCACAGAATTGCCATAATAATATCTTGATGGGAATTTCCGACTAATGGCAGCTATTGCTCTTACAACCTTCTTGCACTCACAGATGACATAATTTCAATTTATCTGCAGCTTTGAATAGGTGAAGGAAGGAACACCTCTCTTATGCACTCCCTGTCCATTTGGCAAATTGCAAATGTCGTCCCAGTCTACACCGATTGTCACTTGCTAGGATATATTAGTTTCTTTACATTCCTAGGCCTGAATGTGCTGCTTCGTTACTAGCACTTAAGAGGGTGATATCCGAGTCAAGTATTGTTAACAAGAAGAGTATGATATAATGAATATGGAAGTATCATGTGGGAGCAACAAGCAACTATGAGTTACAATATGCTCATCCACCAAGGACCACACGTCAGTGTGTTGACTTGTACATTACCATTGAACAGGAATGCAGCTTGTGTTATCTGGGCAAATAATATCATACCCAAAAACCAGTGGGGTGTATTTTCTAATACAGTGGTGACTGAAAAAGTTATGAACTGTGCCAGGGAAATGAGAGTAAGATGTGATCCTTCTGAAGGTATTACACCCGACGAAACAAACCATCATCTGTAATTCTAGAGTCTTGCAAAGTAGGAGCCGTAAGCTTCCGTATTAACAGAGGCCAACAAAATGACTCTGTAGCATGAACAATTAGCTTGATGCACTGAAGACTTTGCCGAAGTCTAAACCATTCAAGACCTCTCTATATGAATTGTGTATCAAATCCTACGAGGTAAAACTGAATGCCCCAAGTTAATAATAATGGTTAAAAGAACTGTGTTAGAGGTTAATTCAGGGCAACAAAACAAAATGGTGCCGACCGGCCGGCGTGCACAATTATCGGTGGTAAGGCTCTGCAGACGTGAAACATTGTATTCACAAACAAATTTTATGGCCATGTTGTAAAGTGCACTGTTTTAACCCGTCCCATGAATGAGTTGATCACGACTGCCACTCACATTTCATTGACAAATAACATATGAATATATCAGAATCTGATAAGGTATGAATTCACAGAGTCTAAAGATGCCTTATCTTGGGGGTATTTTTCACAGATGGTAACCTCCTGAATTCTACCGATGATCTGATGGTTATGTATGTGGATATGGTTTTATGAGCCAATCAAAGACCTGGTAAGAAAAGTAATGTACATAAAGGTGGTCTATTTTGATTAGTTACTCAGAGGTTATATCCTGTTATATCAAGTAATGGACCAATCAGAGATGCTGTAAGAAAGTAGTAGGCCTCCGGGGTAAAGGCTAGTCCAGAGCCTGTGCTACACAATGTGTTGGAAGGGGGTGTGGTTTGTGGTGGAATATTGTGAGATGGGGAGGGTTAGTGCTTCAATGAAACCGAAGGAGTGGGTTATAGAAATTTCAATCAAGGCGCTATTGCATTAGTGTACCTTGTGCAAGATGTGCTGATTTATTTCTCTTAACTGTCATCCCACAAAAAGGAAAAAAGTGCCGTTTAACCTGATAATGTGGCTGCTAAAAAGATGGTTAAATTGTGTTTTCTCTTTCCAAAGACACCTTTTTATCTATCATATTACATTGCTTCCAATTTCAAAATCTATATCAAAATAATGTTAAGCAATGATATAATCAAAATCAACTGTTTTCACTCTTGAGAAACACTTAGTAACTGTCATTTAAATACTTATTTGTAAGCCAATTAAAAAGTCATTAACAAAATTTTTTTTCAAACTTGAGAGGATAATACTTTTACTTTTCAGTCTTGGAGGTTTATGCCTCTTGCCAAATATTTTTGTTCACCTCTAATCCTACCGCAAGAATCATTCAACATTTAGTGTTTCACCCTACAGAGTAACTCGATCATTCACCTTCGCCACATCAAAGTTGTTCCATGGCATCACCCTAAACTTAATCGCCAATCAAGTCAGCTTTTCACCAACTACTCATTCACAATCTGTTACACATGTTGCAGTAACTCACACAATTTGTAACTTCTCCAAGTCCTTGTTATACCAACGAAACAAACTCATTTTAAATATCAAATATGTCCACAGATTTTCTACCCGGTCATTCCTCATCTAAGGGGATCGAGCATGATGAGCCAGTCGGATTACCGAACCCCGGAAAAACCACCGCGCAATCCAACATTAAATATTCCATCTTTGTTCGCGTGGAACTAAGCTGGCTTGAACGGCATCTCAAGGAAAATTCACGCTATGAAATGCATGGAATAATCATGAGATAAAATGTGTACAGCACACGCTATGTGCCAGTGACTTGATTTGGTGTCGATGCCAATAAAAAGTTGGCTAAGTGGAATCCATGTTGTTAGAGTGTTATTAATATTGAAGTCCGGTTTGTAAATTAGGTCACACTGGATTAAGCTAATTCCGTAAGGGAAGGGGATAAATCATATGAAGTAAAAAAGTAAAGTTTTATCACAAAAGCTGCTTTCTAAGGAGAGGTGGTTTGTCAAAGTACTAGCAAGCCAAGTCTTGGAATCATTGCATTTTGATAATGCTGATCAACAGTGTATCTCAATGACCATGAAGTCTTTGCATAGATGTCAAAAGTGATTTTAGGTGCTCTACCCCATACTTTATTCCATTGAATGGACTAGAGTATTGGGTGGAGTACTTGTTCAAGTACTGTAAAAGTGATAATTTTCGCGTGTGTAATTTTTCGCGTTTCAGCGATTTTTAACATTTTTGCTTGTTTTTAAATTCGCTCTTTTCAGCTATCCTACATAGACCTACATACAAAATAAACATTTTCGCGGGTTTTTAATTTCGCGCTAGCTCAGAAGCGTGCGAAAAGCGCGAAAATTAATGTAGCGCGAAAATTTCCACTTTTACAGTAAATGATTCAAACAAATGTCCTTCCTTATGCTATAGTCCGTTCAACTGAATGTAAAGTAGTACCATGGAATCCTCAACATCAGGGCATGCAAATTGCAGAAAATGGGTTTAAATGTTTTGAACCACAGCCGCCATGCAGTCTAAAAAAAAAAAAAAAAAAAAAAAAGTCCTTGTTATACCAACGAAACAAACTCATTTTAAATATCAAATATGTCCACAGATTTTCTACCCGGTCATTCCTCATCTAAGGGGATCGAGCATGATGAGCCAGTCGGATTACCGAACCCCGGGAAAACCACCGCGCAATCCAACATTAAATATTCCATCTTTGTTCGCGTGGAACTAAGCTGGCTTGAACGGTATCTCAAGGAAAATTCACGCTATGAAATGCATGGAATAATCATGAGATAAAATGTGTACAGCACACGCTATGTGCCAGTGACTTGATTTGGTGTCGATGCCAATAAAAAGTTGGCTAAGTGGAATCCATGTTGTTAGAGTGTTATTAATATTGAAGTCCGGTTTGTAAATTAGGTCACACTGGATTAAGCTAATTCCGTAAGGGAAGGGGATAAATCATATGAAGTAAAAAAGTAAAGTTTTATCACAAAAGCTGCTTTCTAAGGAGAGGTGGTTTGTCAAAGTACTAGCAAGCCAAGTCTTGGAATCATTTTATCTTTGATAATGCTGATCAACAGTGTATCTCAATGACCATGAAGTCTTTGCATAGATGTCAAAAGTGATTTTAGGTGCTCAACCCCATACTCTATTCCATTGAATGGACTAGAGTATTGGGTGGAGTACTTGTTCAAGTAAATGATTCAAACAAATTTCCTTCCTTATGCTATAGTCCGTTCAACTGAATGTAAAGTAGTACCATGGAATCCTCAACATCAGGGCATGCAAATTGCAGAAAATGGGTTTAAATGTTTTGAACCACAGCCGCCATGCAGTCTAAGGAAAAAACATCTATCTCATAAGGAATAACAAAAGAGACAGATGGTATGAAAACATATTACTAATGTCTGAGATTCTTTACCCAAGCTAAAACCGATGATTTTCTACCTCAACAAAACTATTTTACCATACATTACTAGTTATTACTATGTCACCGGCAACATCTCAAGATTTTCATACAAAGTGGGTAACAAGGTCATGCAAGATGAACTGGGAAC
Organism: Ophioderma brevispina; assembly: GCA_023653785.1. Taxonomy (NCBI): domain Eukaryota; kingdom Metazoa; phylum Echinodermata; class Ophiuroidea; order Amphilepidida; family Ophiodermatidae; genus Ophioderma; species Ophioderma brevispina. The sequence continues at coordinate 8,835 of JAMKCH010002802.1, forward strand.
ATACACCAGGATCTACCAGGGATCACATGAACCAAGCAAGCAGATGCAAAAGAGAGAACAGTTTATAAACCTATCTGTGCTATACAATTAGATGAGTTGATGATTGCTTTGCAATTTTCATGTCTTGTTCAAGACATACTTGGCATCTTTGGAGACACTGAGGAAATGTTTGGCTCTTTTTTGGACTCCACTAAGGCATTATCTTCTTTTTTGGACTCCACTAAGGTATTGCCTTGTACTTACAAAATATATGACACCCAAAATCTTTCTACCTAATCATGATTGAATATCTAATCAAATCTGTATGAGGCTGGATGTTAAACACAGGTTTATGCCATGGTGACCTATACACTTCAAAAGTACACTGCCAAAATATCTTTCTATATGAAAATCTTAGGTGTGTCCCATGAGTGCTTATCAGCAGGGGGTGCTAAAAGCCACAATTGGTCAAATTTATTTTCCAAATTTGATAGGCTCAATTTTGTGCTTATCTAAGAGTATTGCAATTGTCAAGAGCAACAGATGGTATATACGGTTACTATCAGTGTACCATATGGTACTATACACCGTGCCGTAAAGTTACGTAACACTTGTTATGTAATATCTTAACATGGTGGCAGTCTTTTTGAAGAGAATTATATCATGATTTTTACTTTTTTATATCCATGCATCTCAAAAACCTTATATTAGGCCTAAAGAAATGCATTCTGTTACCCTTTTCTGACCTACCCACATCCGAAAAGTAAAATACCAAATTTGGGTTGGGAAAGCACCCAATTTTTTTAGATTGGTGTTTTTTTTATAGAAAAAGTGAAAAATGCACCAAAATATGGCACTTTTAGGTGCTTTAAAAAAATTAAAAATAATGTTCTGATCGAAATGACATGACACCCAGCATAATATGGTGTGTCAATTGCATTAGCATGTATGAGATCCTGACAAATTCACAAGAGTGAACAACTTACCTACTCTCTACCACTCATACTCTAATAACCACAGCCCCTATACAGCAGCTATCTTGTAATCAAATCTATCAATACTGTGATAGGAATATCAAAACTGACACATGTTAACTCACTGATAATGTACTAAAAAAAAAAAAAAAAAAAACCCACTCCAAAAAGAGTGAAATTTCATACCTTAAAAAGAACATTTTTTGGGTCAAATTTAATCTTGATAATTGACAAAATGATATCATTTTATCATTTGTTTAATTATAAAGAGTAAATTTGACCAAAAAGTATTCTTTGAAAGGTGTGAAATGTCACTCTTTTCAGAGTGGGCCCTGTAGTCACTCTAAAAGAGTGAAATTCACTCTTTTGCATTTAGAGAGTAAGGCATTATCTTCTTTTTTGGACTCCACTAAGGTATTGCCTTGTACTTACAAAATATATGACACCCAAAATCTTTCTACCTAATCATGATTAAATATCTAATCAAATCTGTATGAGGCTGGATGTTAAACACAGGTTTATGCCATGGTGACCTATACATTTCAAAAGTACACTGCCAAAATATCTTTCTATATGAAAATCTTAGGCGTGTCCCATGAGTGCTTATCAGCAGAGGGTGCTATTAAAAGCCACAATTGGTCAAATTTATTTTCCAAATTTGATAGGCTCAATTTTGTGCTTATCTAAGAGTATTGCAATTGTCAAGAGCAACAGATGGTATATACGGTTACTATCAGTGTACCATATGGTACACTGAAAGTAACCCTATACACCGTGCCGTAAAGTTACGTAACACTTGTTATGTAATATCTTAACATGGTGGCAGTCTTTTTGAAGAGAATTATATCATGATTTTTACTTTTTTATATCCATGCATCTCAAAAACCTTATATTAGGCCTAAAGAAATGCATTCTGTTGCCCTTTTCTGACCTACCCACATCCGAAAAGTAAAATACAAAATTTGGGTTGGGAAAGCACCCAATTTTTTTAGATTGGTGTTTTTTTTTATAGAAAAAGTGAAAAATGCACCAAAATATGGCACTTTTAGGTGCTTTAAAAAAATTAAAAATAATTTTCTGATCGAAATGACATGACACCCAGCATAATATGGTGTGTCAATTGCATTAGCATGTATGAGATCCTGACAAATTCACAAGAGTGAACAACTTGCCTACTCTCTACCACTCATACTCTAATAACCACAGCCCCTATACAGCAGCTATCTTGTAATCAAATCTATCAATACTGTGATAGGAATATCAAAACTGACACATGTTAACTCACTGATAATGTACTACAATGAATATTCCATGCACACGCCAACTCCAACATTCTCTACTCCTGCTACTCATGGACTTGCTTTTTTTCTACCGATCATACTCTAATCACAGCCCTTATAGAGCAGCTATCTTGTAATCACATCTATCGATACTATGACATGAATATCAAAACTGACACGTTAACTCAATGATAATGTACTACAATGAATATTCCATGTACATGCTAAACTCCAACACTATTCCTGCTGCTGATAGACTTGCTTTTTCTCTACCGATCATACTCTAATAACCACAGCCCCTATATACTGCAGCTATCTTGTAATCACATCTCTCAATACTGTGATAGGAATATCAAAACTGACACTCACATGTGAACTTATTGATAATGTACATGTACAATGAATATTCCATGAACATGCTAAGCTCCACTCAGCTCCTCTTCATATGTAATTATGTGACCTATATGTACAGGAGGGGTGGGAGACTCCAAAAATTCAATTTGATTGATGGCAATGATGCCAAAATGATTATCCAACAATTAAAATTGTTTGCCAAATGGCTTTCTGAGAAAAAATTACAAAACAAAATTGTCTCTTATTTTACTCACAAACAGGAGAGTATGCCTGTAGAGGGTTACCACTTTCACTCTTTTAAGTCTAAAAGTCTCCAAATTTGATATTACTGCTTTTTAAGATAGCTTAAGAATCAACTTCTTTCCTGTCTTTTGTATGTGCATGTGTGCACAATCATGCCACACTTAGCTTCCAAAAAATTAAACATTACCCAAACAAAACTGACAAGATATTGCCCTTTTCATAGACATGACTTTTAACTCCCTGAAATCTACGACCATTTTTACAGTATCTCTGATTGGTTCACAACATGACTTTACATGATACAACTGCCAAGCAACCAATAAAAATAGATCTTCTTTATATCTTTAAACTTTTCTTACCAGTCCCTGATTGGTCAATTTTGTCATATAGCCCTAAATAAAACCAATAAATTGGTTGGTATAAGGAGGGCTTGTTATGAGGTCAATCAGGTCATTAAAAAATAAACATAACTTGTTTCCCCATAATGGCAGAGGGTGCATTGAATCCATCCCACAATGCACCAGTTTGAGGAAATTTCACCTCAATAAGGTCACTTGATCCCACCAAAAAATCCCATTCTTAACACATAAAAACCCTGACTTTTAGACTCATTTTAGCCCACAAAGCACTTGTACTCAGGTAATTTTGAGCATGATCGTCTTGTGTTTCTTTCAGCACATTTTATCCTTAAGTACTGACATGTGTTTAGTACAGTTCAGTATAGGCAAATTGCAATGCATTATGGGATTGGTTCAAAACAGCCTCTGCCATAATGCATCTTGGATTGCCTTGTAATCAAGAATAATTTGTTCCCTTTAATTTCCTCCCACAAATCAACAGGCCCAATGTTTCTCTCAAAATAAAACCAACTTAAAAAACAAAATTGTCAAAAGCTCTATCTTGAAGCATTTACTGAGGCACCGGATACTGATATCACTCTCGGAGGCCTGAAATATAACCGATACTGGTAGAACACCACCTGTTTTATTTGATCGATATGAAAGGGAAATACGCATTTGAATATTTAACATTTGTTTCATGTAATCAAAACCACCAATTTGTTCAATTTTGGCTTTTTTGGTGGTTATTTTTACACAATGGGAATCAAAAACCTTTGAATGAGATATTACAATAAAGAAAAAAAAGGCTATCTCACAAGCTAAATTCACATCATGTTTTTGTGAATAGCCTGAAATCCTACAAATTGACTACCCATTATTAGTTTAACAATTATGATTGCTTTGACTGCGGACCTTTCAAGAAACGGGTCTGCAGTTTGACCTATAGAACACAATGCCAACTCCAACAACAGTGGTGAGCATACACAAACATTTCCATATTAAAAGGCTGCCCTATGCAATTTATTCACTTGAGTACAATGATGCTTTTTGCTTCCTCAAACTTGAACCTGCTAATTCTTGCTTAAAATCTCCACTAATTTCAGTTAATGCCCCAAAAGCTGCTTTAAATCAAACTAGTAACTAGTAATCTAGGATTAAGCATGTTAGTGCTTCATAAAGTCAATTTTCACAAGAGGCAGCTATGGTACATAGAATCACTTTGTCTTCTTCTCACTAACCAACTCCTCCAAAACCACCTGCACTGGCATATCCAATGTCATTAAATGGAAAAATATTGATAATAAAAAATGGCACCGCTCAGTGTTTAAATCATGACTCGGACGCCACTGCAGGTTGCCCCTAACTATATTCTACACGGCGAGTTAATTTCTTTTTTTAATGACCAGGATCTCCGACAGCAGCATAAATTCACCAAAGCTTGTGAGAATTCAAATTGCCTGAGTTATTAACCATTCCCCTATGTGCTAACAGCTTAAATTAAGTAATTGTGAGTGGTTAGTGTACAGCTAACTTGCACACGCATAAGCTGGTACGTGCATGCGGGTTGTATACATACAGAGCATCGTATAAGCTTTCTCTGTTGCTAACATATGTTGGCTTTCCGCATCACAGCAATGCAATTGCAGCTTTCCAGCGAGCTATCACCAAGCTTTCACTTACCACACGGGGTGGAGCTACAATTGTTCAACATCACATCATTATAGACTTACCGTTGCTCGAAACAAATAATCACGTTTATAAAGTGTACAGCCCTGCTATACGTATCGACACAAAGCAGTGGGTATAATACACACGGGTCGGGCTAGTTTGGGTACATCGAGCCTGTGCTGATGGTTCAACGTTGATATACAGTAACAGCTTGTGCATGTACATCGGGTCAGACTGGTGATGAGCTCGCTGGCTCCTCCAGGCTGCTGTACACAGTGTTCAGCGAAGCATGGCAGGTGAATCGTAAATGCATATTAGAAATGCGGGCAACCTTTCCACGCTGAATGTATATATTGCCTGGCCGGCCCAGCACACCGGCCGGTAGGTCGCCCGCGCGGGAAACAAGCTTCAACTTAAATGCTATGCAGTAACACTGCTTTCTGCCAAAAAAATAGGTGTAGTATTCCTAGAATATATTATCTGAAATTCTCATTTTTTTCTATTTTTATAGTAATCATGCCAATTTATTCAAGCAATAGCGGCAATATCCAAGCAAATGTTCAGGTAAACGTAGCATTTTTTTCTCCGCTGTGAATGGATCCCTCTGCTGGGATATCAGGGGCGATTATTTAATGAGAAGCGAAACTGCATATCATCTTTAAATACCATATCCATTAACCGCTCTAAGAATTGTGGAGAGCACGATATTTCTTCCTTCTCGCCTTCCAGAAGATACAGTGATGAAAGATGGTAGACGCGCAAGGGAGTTTAACTCGTAAGACAAAAACAAAGCAATTCTTGCTCTCCTTACAAAAACAAAGCACTCCACAAACCGAAACACAAGTTTTTACTTCTAAAACCAATTTTAAAATCGGTCATTGAAAAAGGCCAAGCATGTTTGTACTTATGTCAACCATTCTTTGATGATGACAATGGAGAATATCATCCACAAGCATGCTTTTGGCAATTTTTGAAGGTGTTATTTTAAGGAATGACATTTCCACGTACTCAAAGAGTTAGCAACACACATTTATTACTGGGGAATTCTACTGTCACTATCGTTCAATTCACACGATATTGCCGTTAGGATCACGGTAGCGATGCTTAGTTGATTAGTAGCAATGCAATGCAGATAGCAGGCAAGTTCAAAACAAGGTTTGCGGTTTTCTTTTGCACCTGTTTGTTCAATAAACCTTCCAAACATTCTCGGTAGGTGGTCTACAACCGATCCAGTGAAATTTAAGAGAAATTCATATCCTAAAAAATCTCCTCCTGTCACTTTAAACAGTATCTCTGATTGGCTCATTACATGATATAACTTAATGTAACCTGTGAGTAACCAAATTAAATAGACCTTCTATATATCTGAATTCACATTTAAGCTCAAGATATACCAAGAAATATGTATTGACAAATCACTTAAAAAAAAAAAAAAAAAAAATTCTTCCTTCTCGCCTTCCAGAAGATACAGTGATGAAAGATGGTAGACGCGCAAGGGAGTTTAACTCGTAAGACAAAAACAAAGCAATTCTTGCTCTCCTTACAAAAACAAAGCACTCCACAAACCGAAACACAAGTTTTTACTTCTAAAACCAATTTTAAAATCGGTCATTGAAAAAGGCCAAGCATGTTTGTACTTATGTCAACCATTCTTTGATGATGACAATGGAGAATATCATCCACAAGCATGCTTTTGGCAATTTTTGAAGGTGTTATTTTAAGGAATGACATTTCCACGTACTCAAAGAGTTAGCAACACACATTTATTACTGGGGAATTCTACTGTCACTATCGTTCAATTCACACGATATTGCCGTTAGGATCATGGTAGCGATGCTTAGTTGATTAGTAGCAATGCAAATACTGCTTTATACTTGCTAAATTAAGTGAATCCACACAAAGTCGGGGTTCCCTGGAGAACCAAAGCACACAGAAATGAGACTAAAGCATGCAGAAATGAGACTAATGCCTCATATTGTTTACACAGTTCAACGACCCACATGCAGATGATGCTGACAATCATTTTGGCCTCTATGGATGAGTTATAACAAACTGTCATTGGCAGGCAAACACATTGAGTATTAAAGAGACATGAGGAGATTTCCAGAAAGAAGCGCCCCCAATTTTTCTCGAACCTAGGTTTTTTACATATTTGGAATGCTTACCAATGTATTAGATCACACCTGAAGTGAATAAGCCGAATCCGCCGTCTTTATGTAATAAGATGATGATTTCGTAGTTTCTGTCGTGCACGACAGAAAGTCAAAGCATGGTTTTCTATGGGGAACGATTACGATAGCAGGCAAGTTCAAAACAAGGTTTGAGGTTTTCTTTTGCACCTGTTTGTTCAATAAACCTTCCAAACATTCTCGGTAGGTGGTCTACAACCGATCCAGTGAAATTTAAGAGAAATTCATATCCTAAAAAATCTCCTCCTGTCACTTTAAACAGTATCTCTGATTGGCTCATTACATGATATAACTTAATGTAACCTGTGAGTAACCAAATTAAATAGACCTTCTATATATCTGAATTCACATTTAAGCTCAAGATATACCAAGAAATATGTATTGACAAATCACTTATATATTTCCATGTAACATCATGAGCTATAGTCACTGATCCAAAATTCTATATTGAAATTGGCTTAATAAACTCTTTTTTTTTTTAAATATGCTGAAAATTCTTGAAATTTTGCAATTTTAAAAAAATACATACTTTGAAATGGCCTCTACCTCATCAATACAATGTAAAATAAAATTTCAATAAAGGCAGAATTTTACAAATGAAATACAGTTTAGAGAAAACATCACTATGCTATGAGTTGAACAAGCCTCCAAAAACCTTACATGTGAAAATCCACTTTCAACAAATTTATCTGTTAAACATCTCCAAAACACAAGAGCAGCCCACTCTTAAAATACCTCATTAAATATGATCTCCAAGGTTTCTAGTCAAAAATGTGACCAGAATAATTTATGGTCAAGTTTGACAAGATCCTAGTCAAATTTACAATATTGTCCACTCAAATTTGTCCATTCTCATAAGATCATATTTTATTCAGCTCCTAGTCAAAAGTGACAAGGTGTATTTATGAGTGGCTGCTTGAACAATATCAGCGGTTAATCTGTCTCAATTGTAATGACAAATAACCTAATGATACTTTTATAATCTCAGTTTCACATAGGGTTTTGAAGATACCAAGGCTATATTGATTTGATCCAAACAGAATTTTAAACATCTGAGCACTACTAACAAATTTGATTGACTAATTACATCAAATAGCCATATAAGAGACCAAAGTTTTCCATTTTACAAATAATAAATCCATGTTTGTGTCCATTTTCTAAAAGCAGCATTAAAATTTGGCCCACTCCAGGAAAATTTCTTAAATTCTTATCATAAACCATTCCTAGAAATGCTGTCATCAAATGTAAACAGCCAATATGGCCATTTGTTTCTGTTTTCTGTAAAACGGAAAACTTTGGTCTCTACATAATAAAGAACCAGTCAAAGACATCGTAAGAAAGCTTTAGTTTGATTGGTTACTCCGAGGGTATTTCATGTAATATCATATAATGAGCCAATTAGAGATATTATAACAAAGGTGGTAGACCTCAGGGGTTTTGGTAACCAGCACTTGGAGAAGTAAAATGATGTCAGATCATTTCAGTGACACCATGGGCATCTGGTACTTACTATCTGATAGTAATCTGCATTACCCTTTGTTGAAGTGGTTAAATAATCCAAAATCTACTGGAATTAACCGAATCATAACAAAACTTACTTGTCTTATATCACCCTTGCATGATTTTACCAATCTGATGAATCAAACTATCGGTCTTAAACAAGTGTTTATATTTGAGAACTTGAAGAGATTCCTGCAGAGGTACCACCATTCAAAGTCACTCAAATACCCAATCACTCAAGATTTTAATTTAGGCATGTTAGGTTAGACAGGTGGTTTTTGTTCCAGTTCCGTGCAATAGAATGTGGTCTCATAGCCACTCCAAAGTCTACAGTAATACGAACCCCGGTGATAATGATGAAGAACCCCATGCAACCATAATCATGAAGGGGTTATAAATTAGTCAAAGCTCGTTTAATAGATGCATGCAAGAGAGAGAGTTGATCGAGTGTGTAGAGCTAGCTGGGCTGGGGCGGACGGACGAACCAAACAGAGGGACGGCATGATTGAGTGTGTCGTAAGCTAGCCACACTGTCTAACAAACACGACCGAGCCATTCCGGATGCGTGGTACTTGACTAGCAGTGGTTGCTAAATTAACCTGTATTCGCTTACAAGACAAAATCCTAATTAGGGAAGGCAGAGACCGCTAGTCTCCTTTGGGTAAGAATTCCAAATGAGAAAATCTTTGTTATCTTAGTTGAAGTGGAGTCATTAAAACCAAGTGATATTTCAGTAAATGAATGCGCAACAATCTGAGAGATTGATAAAAATGTATAAACACTACCGGTTTTGTTTGAAAATTAACTCCTTTCCTCCCATGCACAAGCCATCGAAAAGTTAGAAATGCGTAATCATATACACTGCAGGTCTTAAGTAACATAACCTATACAAGTGATAATTATAACAGCATACTTTTGTTCAAAGCACAGACTTTCAGTTTATATACTGTAGTTTGGTTTTGCAACAAATTCACACAATTTTGTAAAAAGGTTTCCATAAGTTTATCAAACCAGTCTAGCAATATTTGAGAATTTGACCTAATTCATACCATGATCGGATTCCCAGAGAGGCGTATTAGTTTTACCCGTGGGTTGAAATACGGACCGTCACAAGCACACGGCTTCCGTAACCACTCTCCGGCACTAAAAGCACCCGCTTGCATTCATAAATACAACTGGATAGCTCAAAAATCAACAATTGCACCTTTAAAACGAAACGTACACTGACACTCGCTGCGGGGTCCAATCTCCGATATTGCACACAAGCAAACCCAATACCGCATTGATACATCATTTGAATCACACGTCACAATGCGTAACATTGCGAGTTGATTACAAACATCTTGCACATTTGCGCTAGATGCGACACTCACTCATCGTCGTCGTCGTTCGCAGAGAGAGAAATTGACTCGCAATGTGCCGTGGAATTAAGACTTAATTTTCCACAGTCTTGATTTTCTCAAGGTATAAAATTTGGCAACTGAATGAAAAACTTGTGCAATTGAGTAGGGCAGCGAGGCTGCACAGCGGGCAAACGGGAGGTTTTGGATTGCAACAATATGCAACCAAATCAAACTCTCTGGCCGTCAGCCGTGTGATTCGTTTAATTACTGGTACAAAACAAGTTTTTACCCGTGTGCTCGGAATTTTGTTGCATGGAGTTTTGCGAGAGCTATTTTCCACACATCAATTTTCATTGTGGCAAAACTGGGACAATTCAATCCTACACAAAAAACTGGGGCACTTGCACTAGCAATTTGATTTAAAATATATTCCTTTACAATATTGGTCTCAGGTGGAAAGGATATGAAGTATATTTTGGTTTATTCAGTTTTTAACTCCAGAGGTTTTTTTTTCCAGTCCCCAACCTTAATTAATCTTACTGTCCATCTTCTCACCAAATCTCAGATTACAAGAAAAAAATGGGCATGTGACCCGGGTAAAACCAATTTTTGAACAAGAAAAAAAAAAATGAACTAAATGGAAAAGATAGTATTGAGCAAAACAGAATTGCTTAGAGCAGAATTGCGCAAAAATTAATAAAACAGGATTAAGCACAACTGGAATTTCAGACAGGAACAGAATTGACAAAACAGAATTGGATAACATAATTGGACAGATATAGGTGGACATGACAGAATTTGATCAATAACAAATTGGACCAGACTGCCTTGACCAAACAACAGGGCTATTACAGTTAGAACCACACTCTCTCTGTAGAAGACTTAACTAATCTTTCACAGAGGAGTGTGTATTTCAAATGTATTTACCCAATTGTGGCTATTCAATTGGTATTCCATAACTCCCTTGTGACTTTACCTAAATCTTTCACAGAGGGAGTGGTTATTTTAATGTGTTACCCAATGGGGCTATTCCATTAGAAATCCATACTCCCTCTGTGGCAGACTTTACCTTAAGCTTTCACAGAGGGAGTGTGTATTTCAGATGTAGTTACCCAATGAGCTAATCCATTTGTAATTCATAATTCCCCTGTGAAATAACTTACCTGAATCTTCCACAGAGGGGGTTGTTGTGTTTATAATGTACTCCACCCAATGGGCTGTGCTATGGTAATCTATAACCCTGTGGAAGTCCTCCACCGAAGCCCCTTCCCCATGGGGAAGGGAGGGGGTGAAGACATTAAATGGAATAGTGTGGGAACAGCCATAATGTAACGCAAAATGCTGACCTAGATAATTCAAGAACCACAGCATGCAAAAGGTTAATATCATACAACCCCGTCATCATCGCACCTATTCGCCACGGTCAAAATTCATCAGTCCACATCTACACAATACATCGCCATAACAACAAGCCTTAATCAGGGAATAACCATGTTTAATCTGCCCATAAAAACCCCTCTAGGCTATTCGTCTTAATTAAAAGTCTTTTCTCCAGCGTTGCTTGGATAGACATAGAGAGAATGAGAGCCTGACGATGAGCCCTGGTTTTTTATGCCCTAATATAAGAGACGAACATACATCATGGCTATAGCAGAGCCCTGGAGTCCTGTTCCCATCTATCATTGTATTTTAACAGGGTAAACAGTGGTAAATAGTAATAGCGGCTATTCATGCCATTGTGCCATCATCTATATCATGGGGCTATAAATGGAAGGGCCCTACGAGAAAATTTCACATCCTACAATAGGATTAGCGATATTAAAACACAACTGTGGCACGTAATGGCCAGCTATATAGAAGGGATTTTGGAAATCAGCATGGTGGTGCTGGTTTTTTAATAGCATTGCTATAAGACCTCAATATGGAGTGGTATCAAAAAATAAATATCTTATTATATTATGCAGGATAATTTGATGTCAATAAGCATTGCCGTGGGCCAGATCAACCTAAATTACGCTGACTTACCTCTGGTTACAATATAACACTCTTAAATTTTGTGTATCTTTTTTTATGACCTGCATTTTCAGTTATCCAACCTAGACTTTTTCACCCTCAAGATGTGCTTTTCAAAATTTTTGCTTATCATGGTCACAATTTGCTTATGCGTTTTTTGAAATATTCACTTGTGAGATGTAGTCACACACCAATCACAGGGAATTTAATCTGGTTTCCTTTAAAAATGTTTTGCTTTGTTTTATGAACTAGAGATCAATTTAGATTTGTTTTTGCTTTTTGCTTGTTAGTGTAGTTTGAAATATGTTCACATGTCAGATTTAGTCACACAGCAATATACTCATGGATCCAATCTAGTTTTTCCTCTCAAACTGTTGTGTTGTTTTATAAACAACAGATCAATTCATAATTTTTGCTTATTTTTGTCATAATTTGCTTATTTGTGTTGTCTGAGAGATTCACTTGTCAGCCAGATGTAGTCACACTGCAATACTCTGGGAATAAAATCTCCTATTTCCTTTCAAAATGTTTTGTTTTATAAACTGCAGACCAACTCATAATATTTTGCTTATTTTTGGTTATAATTTGCTTATTATGGTTATAATTTGCTTATTATGGTTATAATTAGCTTATTAGAGTAGTTTAAGATATTCCTTTGTGATGTAATCGCACACACAATACTCAGTGAGTTATAGCGTATTATGCATGATTCCAAAATAAAGCAGCACTAAATTTCAAAACAGAAACATGGTGGAGTGTGCAAATTTGAAATAATAGTGTGCTATAATCTTTATGGAGACCTATCTATCTCCAAGTTAAAAAGTAAAGCCAATTGTAGATGAAAAGGCCCAAACTGAATTTGGAATATTTTGCTACTAAGACATTGAAACTGTTTGGGCACCTTCACCTAAAAGACATGCAAAATAAAAATGACTTTGTTACAATCTAAATCAACAAAACATGTCTGAAATGGTTTTTGTATATGAGCAACAAAAGCCATCCACAATATGTTGAATTATTAAACTCAATCACAGTCTGTAAGAATCAAACAGCTACCCAGAAATCCATGCACAAAATATATTTTGACAATAAAGCTCCTCTTAAATTAATTTAAAAAAAAAAAAGGCGTGATATTTTTTTTTTAATTTGGAAAGATGTATTGAGAAAGTGAAATATTTTACAATCATTTCTTTTTACACATACACTATCCCCAGGCACCATAATTGGGTCTTACGCTGATCATGCTGCAATGTTAAAAACGTAACTTTCTCCTATGAACTCTAAAAGGGATTTATAAGCATCCTTGTTCTCTCTATGATAATTCACCTCCTCAAGATTTTGCCAACAAAATAATGACCTGAAAACACTACATTTACATGAAGTTCCCCAAATCTAGCTGTTGAAGTATGCCCTACAGTGCCTATATCTTCAATTCTAAACCAGAACTCGATGCTTTTTCGGTCAATTAATGGGTGCACAGTACCAATCTCTTTCAGTTCCTGAAAACGAGCTCTACAGGCTCTTGGCATAAAAAATCAGGGATGCAAGCATTATTATCCATCATCAAATTTGAATATGTACTCTTCAAAATGGAATCACCTTCACAAGCTCCTGATGCATGTAGCCAATAGTACGCCGGGGGAAACCAACAAAAGGGTGCAAGCAGTCCTATTCAACGTCAATGGCAGGGAACCGTAGCGAGCCTAGCAACCAAAACCCGCTCTCGTTCTACGTGTGCGGAATGGCTAACCTTTGGGAAATGGTGGATGATAGTCAAAACTCCTATAATGGCTTATCATTCATTGATATGCATGCCAACAAAACCTGAGGAGAATAACCATTGATTCATCGGGCCTGGCCTGCATACAATTATGAGCCATGTATTTATGGTATAGAGAAATATGGGTAATTACTCCTTGTGGGAGGACTTAAATGATAGCCTTGAATGAACTTTGACCCCAGTGACCTCTGAATGATCCCTACCTTCATCTTCCTCATTATGGTACATCACTAGAAGGGGCCACTCTAAGATTTGGCTTAAGCACATTCAAACATGTTGAAATTGTAGATTTTGATCTTTAGGACACTTTCAGTGATCTACCCAAAAGAGTGAAAATATTTGGAATTTGCAGGAACAATTTAAAATAGAAGGATAGGCCTGAAGAATTCTCGGATTTTTTTTTCAACTGAAACCCTCACATTTTTAAAAAATCATGGGTTTTTTTTGCATATAAATAATGCTTGTTCACACACCAATCACTGTGTGAAATAGCTAAGCTGAAATTGATCTCCTTCAGGCGACGAAAATAAAAAACCTGTTTTACGGGCCCGACCGACCCTGATTTTTCAGTTTTGCAGAATGTTTTTTTTTAGTTTTTCCAAAAATCATGTAAAATCAGCCTGTTTTTCGCCCTAATTGATCAATTTGGCAAATTTTTTTTAGAAAATTTGTTTGTAAAGATATTTCATTTTTTCTCTTGATTTGTCAGATTTTTGGGCTATTTTAGGCCAATTTTGAGCTCCAGAAAAGAAAAAAAAAAAAGAGAAATAAAAAATTCGCCCGACCGACCGACCCTACTCGAAAGGTCCGTTCGCCCGTAAAACAGGGTTTTCTTTTTTCGTTGCCTCATGGAGAAATCCACAACTAAATTTGTAATGAAATTCTGGATCCGGAATTTTTGTTATACACAATAATGGTACTGTTTTATTACACATATTATGTTTACTACATCAAAACGGAAAAAAAAAAATGTGATTCATCTTAAACCTTGCAATTGAGCATTTTAGGTGATTATCTCTAGTTCTAGTTGACTATTTCAAATAAATACACCAAAAAATTAGATTTCAAAATCTCTAAGTAGGCCTTTAAAGATATGGTTAATTTTGTGTAATTTTACAAAAAGGATTGACCAACTCCTTCCTTTATAAGAGAAATTAATTTCTCATGGAGGCTATAGTTTAAACAGGCAGCACATCATCAGGTTTTCCATGTCAGTTTTGCAAAATGTTAAGTTAAGTGTACAAAACATCCACATTTCTTTAAACAGGTGTGTGTTCCAATCATCTTTTTGGACCCCCTGATTTACCGTAAGTAGTATTGATTTTGATATCAGATGAAAGGCCGTATTTTTCTCATTATCATCCTGAAATTTGAGCCCTCAAATCCATTCATTCCCAAGATATAAACAAAAAACCACCGTTTTAGTGGTTAACCATCAATATTAGCACAGTATTGAAAAGGACTTTGCAACATGCATTATGCCATCTACCATCAAAACCGAAGTTTGTTTCCTACGGTACTTGATGGGGTGAATGTTCAGAGGGGCCCTTATGGAAAGCAGTGCTGGTTCACTGATTGAGGCTACCCTCTTTAAAGAAGAAGTCTTAAATAAATATAAAATAACTCAGTGTCAGGCTTCTCATATCAAGTAGAGAACACAATACACATAAATCGGAACAAGCACCTTTAACTTCCCTGTTACATACAAAAGCCATGTTAAGTTGCACCTGGGCATCAACCATATAGTAATTCATTAAACCAATAAAACCCTTTAACAAGTGCATACAATAAAAATAGACCACTTAAGGGCAAACAATGCTCCCTTTTCAGAAATAATCTTGTGACATGCTCCACCGGAATGAGAAAACCCCGGAGTAAAGTCGTGAAAAGAGAAAAAATTTCATTTGATTAAGAGCAGATTTGAAATGCGGGGAAAACCAGCTCTTTAAAATGAGTGTTTAGAACATGTAAGCATTGCTCTTTCATTTTGTCATCAAAAAAAAATCAATATATGCCTTGAAATTCTGTTGTTTTCATTGATTTTCACAAGTTATGATCTCTTTTTCCCCAAGTACTCGGGACATTGTCCTGGGTTTATGGGAGCAGTTCAACATTTTATTTTTTATTCTTTTTTTTGTTGAAAAAATAACTACCCATCAATATGATCCTAAAATTTCCAGCCGATATTCCACCAATAAAAGTTCACGCTCTGTTGAATGCCAGTATAATTACAGTTCATCCAGCCCATGCATTTCAGGGGAACATTTAATAGGAAAATCAGCGAGCAGGCCTTAGATCATGAGATCATAAAAAAGGGGAGGATTTATATCAATTTAGTGCTGATGGTAGTCGACGGTAGTCATAGAAAATCCATCCAACCTTGAAATATACCAATTATTGATTAACCACTAATGTCTTCCACATATTTTTTTGGGTTGTGAATCAAATCATTTTTTTTTCAATCTTGTCAAATTTTTTTTAAAAGTTATTTGCACGTTGTGAGTCCCAGTTGACAGCTAAAGGTGCAATGAGAGATTTCGGATATCAGATGTCCCTAAAAAAATCGAAAGTTCTGATTTTTGCCCTGATGTAAAGCTTTCCATAAAAAATATCCTTATCTGAAAGGATTAAGCTGAGAGATGTTTCTTTGGTACAAAAATTGTGAAATTTCTAATTTCGTATAGGAGCAAATACGAAATTTAGCCTATGTTTTACATTGAAATATAAGCAAATCAAAATCACCCTTTTTCTCTCTTTTAAGACATTTCTGTAGCATAATACAAGGTAAGAAATCTATTGAGTGTCTAATCTATTAGAAATTACTATTATGACACAATATTTGGGTGCCTCAAAATCTCTCGTTGCACCTTTAACAATATCTTTATTCTCATTCTTCAATAAATTTATGAATTCAAACTAATATTAACATCCTTTGTCATAGGTATGGTGTAAATATAACATGAGACACTTTTACCTCATGAAAAGATGGACACAATGTAACAAACATGCACAACATGGAATGATATATGTGCAGGTATAGTCAAATGTGCTCCTGTCAGACACATAATATCTCAACAACAAACTACAAATATAAAGTATGTCATTCATGTTCTCTATTACTTCATAAAACATAGCTAGAAACCATTGCAATCAGATCCAGACTCTTCCAAGCTGCTTCAAAATCAATGGCTAGTATTCTCAAATGGAGTCTAATTTTAGACCCAGGTTTAAACCAGGGTTAGTCCTACATGAGTGAACCTTTTCCTTTCAATGTACTCTAAAGGTTGCTGTAACAAGTGAGAAAATTTTGCATGGATGCGCCGTTTTGGCCCATCCATCAGGAATTTTCTCACCTGTTATTTTCAACTTTCAGAGTATGTTGAAGGAAAAGGTTCCACTCATGTAGGACTACTCCCTTGTTTAAGCCCAGGTCTAAAATTAGACTCCCTTTGAGAATACCTGCCTATATCATTAAGTCATGCTACACATATCATTTAACCCTAGCTGCCCATCAGTGAGTTATTTTCTGTCATTCTGCCAAATTATGCACCTTGCCTTTCCTTTGGATTAAAAAGGAGATTGTATATAATCCCAGCAAATACCAGCTCTTCCTAGGACAGGCTAAATTAGTCCCTAGGAAACACTGACCAACGTCCCTGCATTCATTTCTTTTACAGCAAGCACATACTTGGACCAGTCAATTTTGAATACAGGTTCATATAGCATCCCAGCACCCAAAAGGTTAAACATATCCCAGCATGCATTGCACCGAGCCCCAGCAAGCATTGTGTTAATTATGTGCAACAGCTCATTGGGTCCCTATTGATTCCATTGTCTTCAGCCAATCAACTGTGAATTGCAATCTGGGGTCTAAACGACTGCACGCAACAGCTGTCAGCTCATTTCGTTGTGCGAATGCAAGAAGGTCATAAGTGCAATAGCTGCCATGTGATACATCTGCGTGCTGCCATGTATTGGATAACTCTTAATTTATCTTTGCTTGAGTCAGTAGCTCTTGGAATGGTTTTTCATGACACCTGTTACCTGCAGAACCATTTCAAGAGCCACTAACCAAAGATTTGGCATAATAGTATATTTGATGGGAATTTCTGACAAATGGCAGCTATTGCATTTATGACCTTCTTGCATTCGCATGACGATTTGTGTTGCTCTATTTCATCATTTCAGTAGTCGCACACACATTTTATTTCTGATTTTCGAGCAACATACCTCTAGTTTGCTATTGACAGAAACATGCTAATTTACAGAGAATTTCTTTATCGATCTCACATCAATTTTTTTCTCACATTGAAAGCTCTCCTTTGCTCTCATCAATTAACCTCGATCTCAACAAAATCAATTGGTACTAACTTATCTACCACTGCCGGCGAGTTGTGAGTGAATTTTGTTGGTATAAATACCAAATTGCTTTGGCATGTTTTTTACAATAAATTTCTTATGATTCAATATTTCAACAATTTTATATTTAAGGATGAAATTCAAGTTTTCTAGACTGAAACATTTATGCATTTTTAAAATATGGAGACAGGCACTATAAGTCTGAAAAGAGAATATGCAGTTCTATGGACTATGATCTTTGGATCAGTTGAATGTATAACAAGTACATTACATTTTATTCCATTCCTTTTGGATAAGCCAGAACCGGTAACCCTAGCATCATACCCTATACTAACCCTAATTATAGTGTTCGTCAGTAATTCTGAAACAAATTTCAGGCTACACGCGCGTAAACCCGGAAGTGTGTGAGGAACGCTTGACAACAGAAATTGAATACGCGATTCAACCGGCATGCACGTGCCATTTGTTTCAGAAATTATGACGGCGACTATAATATCTTAACCTGATAACTTAACCCTAATACCACAACCCTAACCCTAGCTTCCTTCCACCTAACTCTAAATTCTACCCCAACTAAGACATCAAAACACATAGATTATAGTAATCTTCTAGCCCTAGCTAGCCCCAACCACAATCTCTTAAAACTCACCCTCAACCTAAACCAATTCTCAGAACGCCTGGGAGAATGAATGGAAATTGCACCCATCACCGTGCCATGATAGACAGGGGTGCTGAATTTGGAGGGGTGAATAATAATTTTGTGATCCAGGCAATCCAATCACAAATTTTGTATGCATGAGATATATGCTTATTTCCCTCTTCCTGCTAGCCAACCACTTTGCCTAACACCTGGATATACCGAGAGCATTAATGTCCATTCACTATAGTAAGGATCATGACCTCTGACACAATCCAATGAGCTAAAAAATAAGTTACGACAACAGTCACAATAATTTTTCTCCTTCGAAACACACTACCACAGGTGGCATATCAACTTTGATGTACTGGACCGAAGAAACCTAGCAGGAGAACTGGGTTGGATTCCAACCTCCTCTGATCATTATAGCGCAGATGTGTGTAAAAGCTTCAACTCATGCACATATCAATAGAGAACCTAATCAGCTCATACATTATAGATTAACTAACATGATGCAATACCCACACACATATTCACTGTGATGCATAAGTAGGTTGGATTCTAACATACACATGTACCATCCAATTAGCGAGTTAATTACCACACCTATTCTTTGCAGGCTCGTTAGTATACAAATGAACAGCTTGCAATTAAAGACCCATTTATAGACATTATCCAACACACACTAACGGTGAGCTAACCAATTCAATTCTGCTGGATAATATCACTTGATTGGGGTATCTGAACTGACACAAGAGTAGCAGGCAACCCAAGCATGTACGGGGAGAGAGCACATGCCGTATGCGATGCAAATGTGAGTCCACACAGATGTGTGGGTTAAGACGGGTGTCCTTTGCAACGCAAAGAAAATGGCAAAAATATTCCTTCCTACTTAATACTGATCCACAAGATATATTTAACACATCCCATAGGCATTGCAACTTTTATTCTAACTACATGCGGTCCGTACTGATATTTTTAATGCTTTAAGGAATAATCATGTACGTACGTTCCACATAACAGTTAAATTCTTCCCCTAAATTTATAATGCAAAAGAATTGAAAAAGCTGGATCTGCATACTGATTATGGGTGTAATTAGGGGTCACATGACCTGGTTTCAGGTGTATTTTTCAAAATAAAAAATGCATCATGGGATGGTTTAAACTCATGCTCTGATACTGATCTATCATGTCTAACCATAACATCTTAGACGACACACAGGCTCTATACTAAATACACACTAAAAAAAACATGAGGGTTAAATCGAACAAATCAGTTGGTTCCATAAACTATTCAAATCCAAAAAACGTGTGTTAAATCCTCCCATCAATAATAGCCTACTTTATTAGTTCCAACTTGCTCGACATTATAAGTGTTTATACCAATATCTCTCCTCAGATGAGATGATATCTACACTAATCTAAAACAAAGAAAAAACTCTGGCGCTTCCCTACCCACCCTTAACCTTAACTCATTTTAACGATCCAGGCCAAATGGAACCAACCCACGGTTAACATTTTTTCTATACCCACATCATAACCCACAAACAAATTATCCTATTTTTCTGTCGATAGAAAGTCTAGACCAACAATTGAAACAAAGATAGCAATTACACTGACGCTTCTCCACAACTACCAGCCTACAACGACTAGTAACAATGAAATCTTTCACTTCTGGCAGCTGTTGCTCTGTTTGTTATTGACACAAGAAGATCGTATGAATGGACCCTCGGTGATTGTAAGCCTGACAATGGGTGCCAATGAAAACCAGCTTGCTTCTGAGAGTATAACTCCGCTCTACTCCACAGGTTGCATGAGTGTTTACTCGCCACAGAAATATTACTCGGTGAGAGTTTTATTTTTCGAACTTGTTTGCACAGAGCAGTGAGAATTGAAAAAATATCATGTGCAAAAGGAAAATGCTCCATTTCAAAAGTGCTCCAGAAAAATGCGAGTGCCAAAATTAATATTTTACTTAAATACATGATTCATTTGACACAATCATAACCATGTTAGCAAACTATAAAATAAAAAAAATCACCTCAGCAGCAAGTCTGTAGAAAATAAAATAGAGAGGGAGATAAGAGAGAAAAAAAAAAGTTTGGCTCTGTATGTGTGAGCAAAGTAAATTTGAATAAATTATTTGGTATTTAATGTTCAGATTTGCAAGGCAAAAATATTATTTCAATTCAAATTTGATGACGAAATGAAATGATTAATATTTCAGCCAATTCATGACGATATGGAACAATGGCCCTTTCCACAATCACTGCGGCGAGGAGCTAAATAGAAGACGGAGGTTGAGAGCATACAGTGCTAATATTTAATCTGAGGCAGTAACACTTATCATACACACTTGCACATGCAAACAGAGACAAGCCTGGCCTACTATCCTAAAAAGTCATGAAATTTTCATCTCCATCCTACTCAGGTCAGAATAACGTCCAACAGATTTGATGGACAAAGCCACTAAAATGCAATGCTTTACAGTCTTGAATTGCACGGCCACAAAAACCCAAACACATCGGCCTGGAGCTGAATGAAATAGCTTCCATTCATGGTAGTGTATTCGATCTCTCTTCAAGCATACAATGAAAGGCTCCTGAAAAACACACATTTACACACAGGTGGTGATATATAGAAAAGAAAAAAACTGCACAAGATGTAAAATCCAAGAGGCATAAACTAAAAGAACTAAGGCATATGGGAAAGCATCCCTGACGGCAAAAGGTTTGACCATTTGCTGATGCTAACGCCAGGCAACATGACAGTCCTGCAAGCACAAACGTTTGTCGTAACTTAAACACCTATGTAGCAAGGGGTCTCGGTCAAGCCAGCCGGAGCTGCAACTCTACTTGCATTTTTTTAAAGAAAAAATGACCGATGCGAAGGCAAATGCGGTGCCATAACACGAGCAAGTGTGATAAACCGTGGCAGTATGGGTCCCCGTGACCTGAGAGGCAAGGGATGCAGCGTGAAATATGCTTGGGCGAAACGAAAGAAAGTGAGAAAATGTGTGAGCCATACCTTGGTTGCAGAACCGGCCCGGAGCGTCCCTTCGTGGAATGCATTGGTGACGAAAAACAAAGCACTTGAAACCTGGCCCGGCCGCTCTTGAAAAAAAATCATGCCTCCATCTGCCGGTGTGGCTATGACTCATCCTGCATATCACTAGAATTCAATTTGTGAAATCCTACTATGATGCACGTCGCTGCAGCACAGAGGCATACAAGCAAGTTGCCAAATGGGAAGGCTGACACCGAAGTGTAAACAATATAATGATTTGGAGAGGTAGAAATGCCGTATTAAGATGCTTAACTGGTATATGTACGCGAGAGGGAAATCACACATTTATATAGTTTCAAGCTTAATTAAATTGCTATAATCAACAAATACAAAAAATGAGAGGGAAAAAAAAGATGAAATGCAAGCACTTCACATGACACCATTCTTTCGCTCAATTGGCTAGTCTTCCATTGCCATGGCAACACGGAAGGTGCCGCAAATAGCCGGCCCTGAGTAGGGCTCGGGAACGTGAGGGCCCTGGACTGATTTAATGAGAGGGCAGTATTATTCAAATCAGGCGAATGTGGATTTTTTTTAAGTAGGGTTTATAGCTAACGGTGGGAGAAAAATTCACAGAGAGTTAAGGCATTCTATAATAGAAGTAATAGGAATGACAATAAGAGGAGTGGTTTGGTCCCAACAGCGCTACAGATGCTTTAATTAGGGCCTGCTTCCGTTGTAATTTGTTGTTGATGGAATATATTGAATTCTTAGATCAGTCAACAGGATATGTAGCTGTTGTACTTGGTTGTGAAGAGAGATTGGAGGATAATATATAAGAAATAGTCAAAAAGATGCTACTACAAATAATTGTGGTAATAGAGACCAAGAAAAAAACATAAGGGAAGGGAAGGTCAATTATACCTTTCATATATTTGGTAAAATCCAGGGGTGGCGCCAGGGGGTGGCAGAGGGGGTGGCCACCCCCCTGATATTTTCAAAATTTAGGAAAATCAGGGGTTTTTGTGCAAAAATTAGGGTTTTTTAACCAAAATTAGTTCATTTTGTACTGTTTCGCCCCCCTATGATGTTTTGCCCCTCCTATGATTTTACCCTGGTGCCGCCCCTGGTAAATCTACTACTGCATATATTAATTGCAGGTAGAAACAAGAATATAATATTCTGGCTCTGATCATTACATAATATCAAGATTGTTACAAAATAAAAAGATTAATTTGTGTTTGCTATATTTTCATATTAAAAAAATTCTAAAATAGTTAACAAATGAATGATTATTTCCAATTTGCCCAATAAAATAAAATATATGAAAATAAATGATGGAAAAGGGTCACTTTTGCAATATAAATATAAGCATTTTTTATTAATAATTGCATTCTAGGATTCATATGACTAAAAGCTGGGCTTCAACTTAACAATATTCTCAATATCATATTTTCATATTGTAAATTCACTTAAATCAATCGATACTTAATTTCTACTAAGCGCAGTTTTTTCCTTTATTTTTAAATATCATTGTATGCTACAGAATGTCCATCGTACAAGGTCACTTATGCAATGGCGGACCTCTTCTACTACTCCAAATATTGACCAGAAAATGGACAGAGTTATGAATCAATAATATGAAATACAGCTATTACAAATATTTGTTTAGTATCACTAAATAAAGATGAAATAAGACATGCTACAAAAGCTGAATGTCCGGCAAAACACACTCTTGCTGCTCCGCGCCAGCAACAACCGAGTACACGTCATATGGTCAAACGTTAACTCTTGTAGTGCTGTACAAACTTGAATTTCCAAGATTAAACATTGGGCTCAATCCACTGGCAGACTTCAAATATTGAAAAGAATGGTGAAGGCAAGGTCGGATCCAACCTTTCTGGTCCACAGGGGTAAAATCCTGCTAAGAAAGGGATTCATCGCATCACAGTCAAATGAAGTTTTAAACGGGCTTATTTTTATAGGATGTTCATATTCTGAATTCTACCCAAAGCTAGTGATATTACAAAATGGATGGAAGCTCTCCCCCTCTATCTCTATCCTTACTCGAGTTAAGGTTAACTGGATTATAATGTGAATGGCCGGATGCCTGTGATATGGTAATGTGAGCCCGAGTCAAATATCCCTGCGTCCTTGCGTACTTGTACCTGATTTAATCCTCTTAATTCTTGGCCAAGGCAGTGTACTGCATAAAGAACAACCTCTTGGTGTTTACAATTGTCTTAATTGTCCATTTGTTCTCCATTTTTGATAACTTTTGTTTATCAAAAATAGTGCTATGTTTTTACCTTCATGTTTTTGTCATCATGATAATATATAAGATGAAGGGTCATCTGTTCTTTGCTTTGTTTTTATTTTAAATTTTTTATTTATATTTATTATTATTTTTTCTGTTTTTTTATGTTTAGTTATTCTGTAGGACAGTCCCACCAGAATTAAATCAATGGCAATAATTAAAAGCACATCAAAAAATGGGGAGGGATAAAAACCAAAAGTACAAGGGGAATAAATAACATTTAGAGAATTTTAAATATTCAAGTACAGTGACGACTAGTACAATGACAATGCAGTTTATTAGTACAGGCAAGATCAAGAGAAGATTTCAATAGCTTCCCACAATGCATTGCTTCCAATGGAGGTTTTTGTACAGGTACTGATGTGGGTCGTTAGTGATGAAACATGGCTAAATTGACAGTACTGATCACAAACTTGAAAAAAAAAAAAAAAAAAAATGGAAGCTCTCCCCCTCTATCTCTATCCTTCCTCGAGTTAAGGTTAACTGGATTATAATGTGAATGGCCGGATGCCTGTGATATGGTAATGTGAGCCCGAGTCAAATATCCCTGCGTCCTTGCGTACTTGTGTTACGAGGCCGGGATAAGAATCGAAGAAAGACACACTAACAACTTAGCTTGACCAGTAGAGTTCTCTTTTATTAGCTGTTTTCACTGCCACATCTTTAACACGAGTGACTGTCTCAGCAAAAACATGTACACATAGGCCTTAGTTAGAGTTAACACTGTTGCCATGGATGAATATTAATTAAGATCAGGTCAAGTTCCCACAATGGTCTGTTGCATTGTAACTGACCTGAAAGGTATGTGTACATAAATCTGTCCAAACTGTCATGGCTAAATATAAACAACATCAATTAGAATGACCATATGTTTGCAACTCAGCAAAATAGGTTCAAGAACAAGGGAGACTTCTAACACTTGTACCTGATTTAATCCTCTTAATTCTTGGCCAAGGCAGTGTACTGCATAAAGAACAACCTCTTGGTGTTTACAATTGTCTTTATTGTCCATTTGTTCTCCATTTTTGATAACTTTTGTTTATCAAAAATAGTGCTATGTTTTTACCTTCATGTTTTTGTCATCAAGATAATATATAAGATGAAGGGTCATCTGTACTCTTTGCTTTGTTTTTATTTTAAATTTTTCTATTATAGTTTATATATTTTTTCTGTTTTTTTATGTGATTTAGTTGAGGACAGTCCCACCAGAAGTAAATCAATGGCAATAATTAAAAAGGCACATAAAAAATGGGGAGGGATAAAAAACCAAACAGTACAAGGGGAAAAATAACAATGGAGAAATTAAATAGTTCAAGTACAGTGACGACTACTGTCTGTCAATTCAACTTAGATGTCCGGTTTTAATCTTATTTCCAAAAATATAGGTTTTCGAAATAATCGAAAAGAAAGTGTGGGGTATTTTGGACCTAAGCGTTTTTTTGTTTACCATGACCACAGGAATGAGACATTTTAAACCTTCAAATCGATGTGAAATTTGGTAGTCACCTCGTGTGAAAATGAGCGATATAAAGGTTGGTACCATTAGTACTTACGTTTTGTGGCAGGTTCCATTGACTCCACTTAAGGGCTAGTAAAAGCAGTAAAAGTTGTCGCGTGTCGGAGAGATGGTTCACGATCAATAGGCCTATTGTCCGCCACTTTAATGGTATGAAATGAATAACGCCAACGTTGCGTTGTTTCAACAGACAAATCCAACCGTTATTGCGCGATTTTTGCCAATACAAGATGATATCCGAGGTTCCACACGGGATTAATTTGACTGGGTGGCATTACAGGAGAGCTATGTGATTCTTTTGTTCGTAACAAATAATACATCAGGGAGGACCTCTATAAAAGTTTAAGTATTCAACGATTCATTTAAATGACCATGCATTAATGCACGCGGCAAACACCTGAAATCAAAGCAAGGGTCCACGAATCAATAATGTCCGTATCATGCTTTGAAGCGCCCTAGTTAGTGATGGGTCGCCATAAAGTTTCAGGGTGAAAAGTCATAGTCACTGGACCAGTTTGTTGCGGTGTCAATAAAAATCAGTGTACAATTGAATAAATAAAATTCAAAGAAGAAATATGTTTTCAAGTTGGGCCCAATGATCTTTGTTGGGCCAATGAGTGGAATAACAATTTTTCTTTCGTGATTTTTTCCCAAACCGTATATTTTTGCAAATAATAATAAAAACCGCGACAATTAAGTTAATTGACAGACAATGTAACAATGACAATGCAGTTTATTAGTATAGGCAAGATCGGTCAAAAACATCCTCAAGTTGGATTTGTAAAATCATGAATGGATATTGAATAATAATACGTGCCAGTATAATTCACAAACTGGTATTTCAAATAAATTCTGTTTCTCCGAGAGCACTGCCCTAAAAGTGCAATTGTAATATTAGTAATTAGATATAATTTATTCACACTGTAATTGACATTTATTGCTCCAATTAATTTCTCTACCAAAATCTGTATGGAAGGTGTGATTTAACTTTAAGAAGATTTATCACACCAAAACTGTGCATGCAGCTACCTATTATCCCAAAAAATTCTTGATGTTTTCTTGATATTAAAAACAGTTTTGAATTAAGCTGTTTTTCTTTTGAATAAATGGTTTTCTTAAACAATAATAAAAAGCTGGTGCTTACATAAATTGTAGCCCATTTCACAAATAGTGAAAACCACTAAAATAAACTTGATATCAACAAACAGAGGTTAAAGTTCAGGCAAAGGTTGTTGCCTGGGGAAGGTTTAAGCTAAGGGAGAATAAATGATTTGCACTATTTTTCTTTAGCGTACAACCTACACATTATCTATGGCCTCAATTGTCCTGACTGTGGAAACCCGATAAGTTTCCCAACCCCCTCTTTGAAAAAACCAAGAAAAGGAGAAGCAAAGGTTTGGTCGTCTCAAAATCAACTGTATTTTTAACATGTGTCATTTATACTCGTAAAACAAGTTTTGCAAGCTTTTTTTTTTAAACAGCATAACCATCACTTAAAAGCAGCAATAAATGTGAATTAAATAATCCCCCATAACTTTGGATAATGATTTCAAGAAATTAACACCTAGACCTAAATTCATGAAACAATAATTCCCCATAACTGATCCCATGGCATGTCCACCCTTGTTTGACTGGTCTGTGACCTTGTGGTTTTAATATCTATGAGTATGAGTTCTATGATATTCATGTACATAAACAATTGTTGATTAGTTACAGCCAACGTAAAAGTTAGCCTACAATTACCTGTCGGGCTTTTTAGCCTCTTGTTAATTCCCCTTTCTTCTTTGTGGTTATATTGTTATTATGTGTAAAACTAGATCTCTCTTCTTCCAATGGCCCAGACTATCATTTGCAAGCAAATAGAAGAAATCTAGATATTGTTGGAAATGTGCCAGTCCGGCACCACCCCGAGCTTTAAATAAACATGATATTCCACTAATTATGTTTAAGTACCAAATAAGGTATGAAACAGAGAGCATATTTCATAAAAGCTCGTGCAGCCCAATCGGGTCAGGACAGGCCTCGCTATGTCATTCGCTCAGTCCCGAAGGAAAACCTCTAGTTATCACACATCTCTCTCAGTAATTTTTTAGACATATTCGTCATAGACAATTGCTACATCAGCTGCATCACTAACAACCTCATTAACAATTTTTTTTATTTTCACTTGTCCGCTGCTATCTGTGGGTTAATCTTCATGCTTGACAGCAGTCGCCCATGCATGACACATTATCATGTCCATTAATTCACATGATGTTTCATCCGTGTACTGAAAAATTGGATCTTTTTCTCACCGTTAAACGCTCGTCATCATGGAAAATTAATCGCATATTTGAATGCTATGAGGGTTTAATCAAATTTGGCTTATGTTTTTCAGGACTACCACGGTCTCCTTTTTTTAGATCTGGAGATTTTTTGATATCAATCTAGGTTTAATAATGGACGTTTTTTTTTTTTTTTGAGTACAAAATTGTTTAAAGCAAAAGGCAACAAGCATAATCTACACAATTTTGCAATATATATTAGTTGCTTTTGATTTCACCATGTTTTACCTAACCGAGATGTGTTGACAACCACTTTGGATTTAATTAATTTCTTTTATCAAATTCGAACCAACTATTTTTTGTGGTGTGCCAACAGGTTCATCGGATAGACAATCATTGTTTACTTACCTTTTAGTAAGGGTGGGGGTCCATAGGTTTCAAAGATGATTAAACAACCATCTTTAAAATGTGGGTCCTGCAGATGATTTATTTCAACATATTTCACAATTGTTGGGAAAAAAAAATTGTCAAAATTAAACGCAGTTTTAACAATCTTTCTAAATCCGGCTTATCGAATACATTATTTTTATTTCACGAGATGTAACAGAGGGGTTTCCCATTTCCTGAAAATCCTTAGCATCATCCGGTGAGCTCACGGAACTATTTTTTACGCCGATTTTAAGGTAACAAAATCAATTGGTACTTTAAACTTGGTTTTTTTTTTAAGTTTTTTAATTTTTACTTTTGTGTTTTTCACTTTAATGTGTATATAACAAAAATCCCGGAATTTTTGTATGCATGGCCAAAAATCCGGAATCCGAAAGTTACAATCTCTGTTATTTATCTATCTTGTTTCTATCATCACCACTCAAATTACACAGCATCCAAATCCCATTGCACATCTTGAAGAGACAAATAAACTCATCATTTTAATGATTACCACCATATTAGCACGATAGTGAATAGGGCATTGAATATACATTATTGCTCTCTACCATAAAACCAACAAGTGTTTTTCCCACAATGCGCGTGTGGTGATGAGTGCATGCAAGTGTCAGGTATTCCAATCAAGTAAGAACTTGATACACTCTCAATCGGAACAAGCACCTTTAATATAGGCCTAACCAGATATTGATTGGCAGGCCGTAATGGAAGTGAAATAGATGTCAACTCATCTGTATTTGTCTCAAATAAAACCAGCACAGATTCCTGTATCCGGCTATCATTTCCACTTTTGTCAAGGAAGCTGTGATCACCATGCCAAATGTATAAACTCTAAAAAAACTAGCGAGATATTTTAATTCCTACTTACAAATACAGAATATAGTTAACCATTTTTTTCAAACTTTTTGAAGGATAATGCTTTTTTGTTCAGATACTACAAAAAAATATAGTGAGAAATTGGTTCCTTTATGTCTCAATAATACTGATCTTCCCATCATGAACACATGTGCAACTAACGTCCTCGCTTCGCCCCAGCCTTGCCCATTATCATAGTTGTTTTATTTGCCTCCAATACATGATTCTGTCACAACACAATGTTGATACAGCGGTTATAGCCTTTTTCTTATTTAACAATAAATACGGATCATTTTATACCACCTAATATACTATGTTGAATATCATCTTGGTTTTGGGTACGACGCTAGGCTCCTAGGGTTGCAAATTTGTATGCGGTCGGTACCACATTGTTCCACATTTTATGTATCTTTGAACTACATTAAATATATATCAGATGATCATTTTTTGTAAAAAACAAGTCCCTGTTCTGTGTAATAAGGCATAAAAAATTATTTGCCACAAGGCCAAGTAAAATAAATTATTGGTTTCTCATCCCCGCCTGCATCATTTTTGCTGCCGCATCAATTTTTTTTTTTTTTAAATAAATAAAAAGATGAAATTTTGGATTGATTTTTGCAGTCAGTACCTTTTCTAGGCTTGTGTGCAGCTAGTTTGTTCCCTACCTATATATTGCGTGAGTTGGCAGGGCACATATGGAAGTTTTGTGCTGAACAGACACTAGATCTATTGTCTTTGGGGAAAAACTGTTGTCTTGGAAAAGGCAAAAAAGTGCCTGCATCCTCCTTATTGAACAAAGTTAGGACAATAAACTATTAATAAATTTATTTCACTTGGCCTAACAGCCAAAAAATATTTCAGATTTATTTGGGTTTGACATAATAATTATGCCTAGCAAAGTATACAAAAAAGTTTTGTTTGTGCATTAATGGACTGGAAATTTTGAAGTTTTAAACTTAATTTATTTTTCTTGTGATTCAAAAAGGCATAATTACATTATACCCTTCTTTTGATTCAAAATCATTACACCTGTTGCACCTTCTCTGTATTCTAATAACAGACTATAGCATGATAAGAGTAAGCTAGAACAGGTGTAAAGAGTATGTAATTATTCCTCAAAACCTCCACATCGTGATTTTGGATGCATTTTCTCATAATTTTTTCTAAAAACAGCCAAACTTCCACAAGTACATTGCCAGATAAGGAGAGAAGGAGGCCCTCTATAATCATCAGTTATTGTGGTTCCTGGAGGGGGTTTCAAATATGGAAATTTTAATTACCCATTGAAGCCTGTATTATAATTTTACATAAAAGCAAATTTTTGGGAATTTATTGCATAGTATTTTTTGAAAACCAGCAAAAGGTAAACTTTGAGCATGTCACTTTATAATGCAGAATGTTTCTAATTCATCCATTCTCATGAAAACTATAGAGGCATCCTTCTTTCCTTATTCAGCAATATCCTTTGTGTGCCTTTACTAACCACTAATTTTCTTTTAAAAGTTATGGCCAGTTGTTTGCAGCAAACAAACAATTTTAAGAGTAGGGTGGTAACCCCCTGCCCTGATTGTCCCAAGCTGTCCTGGTCAGTTTTGAGGGATACCCCTAGTAGAGTGGTTAACCACTGTTGGGTATACCTCTGAGGTCTCAGTCCTCTAAATTGTAATAAATAAATAAATAATTTTTCTTAAAAAAACAACCAAACTTCCACAATCTGTGTGCCTTTACCAACCATTCATTTTCTTTAAAAATTTATGGCCAGTTGTTTACAGCAAACAAACGATTTTTGTTTAAGGCATAAGGTATGTTATCAGAGATATGACTTTGCTTTTACACAATGAAGGTTACTGACAATAGGTTCAGTGATCATGTGTAAGGACTTCATGCTGCCTTAAATGTGCTTGTTCTGATTATTTCTGTATTTGTGTTCTCTACTTTATATGAGAGCCTAGCACTTGCCCATATCTTGCGGTTTTGCTATATTCCGCCGTCATAAATTTTGAAACAAAAAATGCCACGCGCGCGTCTGTTGAGTTCGTACTCAATTTCCATTGTCAAGCGTTCGTCACACACACTTCCGGGTTTGGCGCGCGTGTAGCCAAATTATTGTTTCCGCATTACTATGACACTTGTTAGTAGAAGCAATAATGCATATTACCAAGCCCTATTCATACTGCACTATATTGAATGGTTACCCTTAAAACGGCGGTTTTTTTTTTTTTTTTTGTTTATAATCTTGGGAATGAAAGGATTGAAGCAAAAATTTCAGGACGATATGAGAAAAATAGCCTTTCATCCAATATCAAAATCAATACTACTTCAGGTAATCAATGGGGTCCCAAAGATGATCAGAACATGCACCTTTATTGTGCTCCTTACAATTAGTATATTTTTCCCAGGAAAAAAGCAAGGTAAGAAAAGGTTGGGATGGAGAAAGGGAGGGTGAAAGGAAGGGCAAAGAATCGGTGAAGAGGGATGGATGAAGGAAAGAGAGGAGGGGAAGGTGGAAAGTGACGGGGAAAATAGGAGGGGAAGAGAGGGGAGAAGATGTAGTGAGGAGAGGAGAGACAGGAGGGGAGATGCGAGGAGAGGGGAGGGATAGAAATGGAAACAAGGGGAAGAAGGGAGTGCAGAGGAAATTGACAGGAAGGGATGGAGAATGGTTTAATGCCCCAATCTGCTGGCTCCGAAAATTCCTCCAATACCCCCCATCAGCCCATCAAATTTTCTCCTAACTCCCACTTAATATTCTTGACTACCAATGACCTCTTCCCCTCTGTTTATATTTCATTGGCTGTTCCACACACAGAAGGAACAAGGCATGTTTTGTTCCCGCAAATTTAGTGAAAAGACACGAAATTAATAACCCGGTGAACATTAATAAACACGGATACTATGTGCGAAATGCTGACAGTTCTCGTACAAAGTAACAGCTTTTAGCTAGGGGGCGCATGTGAAAGTGCAGAGTTGGTCAAGCGCAAGTGACGTTAAGTAATGGCACAGGAAATGGTTACAGTTTATCGCAACTTGTGGCAAACATTTCGATGCGAAGGTAGGAGATAACTGTGTTATAGTAAAGTATAATAGGTCTGTCTCCATATAGCTTTGGAACACTTCACAAATGGGATAGTTTAGTTTGATAAAACCAAACTTCAACAAAATTTGATAGAAAATTTCATTATCCATTTCTATATAGTTAAAATTAGCATAAATGTATTTGCATCAATGCCCCATTCCTAAATTGCCTAAATTTTGTAAAAGCATGAACATAAAAGATGGAAATTTTAAAGCATGTTATTACTAAGCAATGCACTACAGCATAGCACTAGGGCCAACTAAAATTTTATCAATGACTATTGATGGAAATCACCAATTATCATTTATGCAATCTAACACGAGTAATATAGGAACACTGGAATTTGAGTATTTGGAGTTAACTTATAGGGAAGAAATTGAAAAGCATCGAGGTTTTTTTTTCCCATTTTTAATCATGCACTCAAAAACATTTACACTTAGACTGAAATTTTACTTCTGTATCACAGACATAATACAACTGAGTACTACCTGTCTATTAATCGGCATCAGAGAACTATTTTGATTGGTTGCTTGGAATATAATATCATATAAAGAGCCAATCAGAGATACTGTAAGAATGGTAGTAAGGTTTACACTGAGATATAGAAGCACTATTTTGATTGGTTATCTCATGTTGTGTCCTGTAATGAGCCAATCAGATGCACTGTATCATAGCTAAAACTTCAAAGGGGGTTAAATATGTAAACTACTATCAACCTTCCCCCACCCGCATCTTCTACAACATGACCTCCCAAGCGACAGCAGGGCAAGGTCACCTCCTCAGCAAGAAAACGTTCAGAAAATTGACAACATGTACGTTTTTGTGTTCAATTTACTCCTGCCACTCTCTCTCAGTCTCAGTATGATGACGCATGTGATGGATACATCTGATAAGATATGCCGATGCACGCACAGGTACAAGCACATGCACTGTCAAGGTCAGGGAGGGATCCTAGCTTAAGAACACTCACTTAGAATCTATTTAATTTCCGTTCAAAAATACCTGAAAGTAAAATGCTAGGGCGGCATGTGATAATTTTTCAATGCAGCCTTCAATCACAGGACAAATTGCTACTCAGTGGCTGATGCCAGACCTCATCTTGAAAGTGATTTTGTTAAGATTTTTACTTTAACATCCAGAAATCTTTTGAAAATCAGTCTCTTGTGACATTGCATAGCTTTGGCATAGCTAGGATTTTGATATGGGGGGGTCAGTGTCGCATCTGAACCGACAGAAAACGGGTGGAGTCTTAGGGCCTTAGGGCCCCTGGTGGGGTTATGCTTTAAATGTCTACTGAGGGCTAATTTTTGCATGATTTTTTTGTAGAATTTACTTGTCGCATGCCGACCATTGAACTTTAAACCTATACTTTGCCAGCAATCCAGCTTGTAAGCGCCATGACCTGAATTCTTTAAGTGAACCGACGGGCTCATCCAAACCGACAACCATCAAATATGGGGGGGGGCATGGCCCACCCCCCCCCCGCCAATGTCTACGCCACTGTTTTTGTGGATTAGTCATAATTGGTGTTGCATACAATATGGGAATGAGGAAGAGGAGGTATTAGTAATTTGGAACCGACACATACACTTCGTTGCATTTAGTGTCAGAAAAATCTGGTATTTTCATTCACTTTATTATCACACACACACATGTTTAGAAAGAAAGCCCAGTTTTTAGAAGCAGTAGGAAACCGGAGTACCCAGCAGAAACCTGCGAGGAAGGACCGAGTATGGACTGGAACCAAACGCACATGAAATCGCAGGCTTGACCGAGGTTCCGAACCTGGGACCACATTGGTGCGAAGCAGGGAAGAACCACTGTGCTAACTACCCCCCCATGAGGAAGAGGTAACTTAGTTATTTTAATGACACAGCCAACACTATTGGTCATTTTAGTGTCCATGAACATCAGATAGTGCAGCTTAAAATTTAACAAGTCAAAAAAAATTTAAAAAAAACAAACAAGACTATACAGTTTGACATACTTTGATTGATTGTGAAAATACACAATAACTCGGCATATTGCATAGGACAAAGTTCATCATTGATGAAATGGGGAAACTCCTGGGATCAAAAACAGAACAAAGACTTTTGATACAACTTGCATTACCCCCCCCCCCAAAAAAAACACATCTTGGAAATTTGCTTGTCTATATTTGCAGTCAAACAAAACGGACATTTTGACGACTCACAATTTATGTTACAGTTATCTAACAAGAAGTTTCTATGGATACATTTTATTCTTCACTCAAGTTGCACCAGGAAATGGGGGGTGGTGTTCGGGCTCAATACTGCTCGATTGGGGCATTGGGATTTCCAAACGGTCTTTAGGGATTCTTACATGTGTTTTTCTATGGCAGCCTCTGTCCCAGTGACATTGCAAATCCCCTTTTAACTTCGTTCCAAGATCTTAGTAAATATCAAAAAAAAAAAAAAACACTATAATTTTAGGAAAATAATGTCAAAATCTATGGAGGGTTAAGTGGATTAACCCTTGCAAAACAGTGTAATTTCCAAGAATGATGGTCATTTAAGATTAAATATTCATGACCACTATAGCCTTATTCAAGTCTTTGTCCGATGTGCGTATAGCGCCCTCCTACTGTGTACCATTAAGTCTGTGATAAAGACTAGCGCTCCGGTTTTTTACTCGGAAGTTTGCTGCCGATTTGAATTCAAACGGTTGTCTTTAAGTTGGCATGGCCTACTCCCAAGATTCATAACCCATTTCCCTGATTTTTCTATTGACAAATAATATTCATAATCTAGCCATTTAAGAAGTCCTGCATGTATTGGTGTATTCAAGATTTTAAGTAGCAAAAAGAAAATACTTCCCCCCATATAGCCTACTAGTAACCACCGGCACATCCAGTACCCCTTCAGATTTAAAAATGCCTTTGGCTAAGCCGACTGCCCTCACAAGTTTCCACGGCATTTTGCTGTGCCATTCCCCTCAACAACCAAAAACTAGGTCGAGTAAGTTTCAAGTCCACGATTAGGTTTAAAAGCCCAGGATTCACAGTTCAATTTCATCGCGGATTACTTTGATACACACTCGTAGTCCTGCTGTCCCTGTTGCTAGGACTCTGTCTACAACGTAGCCCAGGAGACCTGTGGAATGTATCGTTGCAGATTTTGTACAAGAGTGGAAGATGTGGAATTTTGTTTTTGGTAGTTGTTTGGGTTGGGATCAACAAGGGCCTAACTGAAATCCAGTTCTAAATTTATTCATCAGAAGCACGGTGTACTACCAGGATTTTTTTTTTTTCTCTTCTTCGTTTATGAGAGTCAGATTACAGGGTTCATTACGAAAAAAGTACAACAAATTGGAGTGATTTTTTCTCATGGCAACCCCTCTGTGCGATTCATATATTTCTTCTTATATGTACAATCCCTGTTTTGTTGCTCTCATATCAAAATTACGGCATTAAAATTGATTAACACATTCAAAATTTACAGTGGCGGAATTAAGTACCCAATGTGAAAGACCGAACCAGTTACACGCTAGAGTAACCCAAGAGTACCTGTGTTTTCGG
The DNA here is from genome assembly GCA_023653785.1 of Ophioderma brevispina. NCBI lineage: Eukaryota > Metazoa > Echinodermata > Ophiuroidea > Amphilepidida > Ophiodermatidae > Ophioderma > Ophioderma brevispina. Next base: position 44,511 of record JAMKCH010002802.1, read on the forward strand.
TTCAGCTTGGGATTTACAGCATATCCCCACAATTACACATTTGGCCTAAACACACCACTGAGGTAACCAGTCTGTGGGTGGGGGGGGGGGTGGTACGGTCGGGATCTCACGCAAAATCTTTGCCCCCTCATAATTTTTTTATTGACAGGGTACCCGTGTTCACTTTCAAATATGTTTTAGTGATGCCCCCAAACGTTAAATGGTCCCTCGCCCTGGCCCCACCCCCACAAAGAAATGTCTGGTGTACTCGTGGTTAAGACTGTAAAAAAATGAAACCAGATATCAAAATAATATTAAAGGTGCTACGAGAGATTTCACATATCAGTTGCCACCCAAAAAATCAAAGTCCTGATTTTTGTGCCCTGTTGTAAAGCTTCCCATCAATAATATCCCCAATCTGAAAGCTTAAGCTGAGAAATGTTCTTGGTAAAAAATTGCGAAATTTCTAATTTCGATAGGAGCAAATAACGCAATTCAAGCCTATTTTTTTATTGAAATATAAGCAACTCAAAATCACCTTTTTTTTTTTTTCTCTTTAAGACATTTCTGTAGTCCAATCCTAGGTAAGAAATCTCCTGATAGTCTAACTATATGAATTACTATTATGACACAATATTTGGTGTGCCTCAAAATCTCTCCGAGTCTCGTTGCACCTTTAATGAAATAATTTTGGCTTGAAGCAATAATTTGGCCAGCATTCTTTTCAAATTACTTGAATTCCATGTAGTAAAACTTACGTGTTTATCGGGCTGTATAACAGATAAAGCATTAAAATGTTCCATTTTAAACATATCCTTTTATTTCTTTAATCTTAGGTATTCTACATATCATTCAACACATGTCCTGAGGAGCATTTGAATACGCGCCAACCTGTTAATTTATTGGAAGCCCTCCGCTGCTAGTAGTGCGTCTCATATAATAGAGTCCGTGCAATTTGTTCGGGCAGAAAATGGATACCTTTATCAAATAACTGTACACTTTGAATGGCTTTGATCTATTTTAAAAATGTTAAAAATGATTTTGAAGCTGATGATAAATGGACTATCTACACAGGAATTATTTTGTAAATTCTGTTAAGGTTTCTTCCAAAAATCCCTCATTTGGTTGTACTTTTTTTTTCCTGCCTCAACACCCTGACATGAGCTAATTTTATAAATGGTGAACATTTGCAGTAATTTGCTTGCAATTTATTATTGTCTCCAACTGTGAATTTTAAAATATGAATCATTTTGCCACGAAATACATAAAGATCAGTTTTGATGGAATACTGTCTGCGAATATTCCAAGAAGCAAAAAATTCAAATGAAGTGCATCCCCAGTCCTAATAAGAAGCTGCACGGAAGGAGAGGATATAGTTCCAGCTGAGTATGACTAATTCACTTGCATAGTTACAACTTAAGGCATAAAGGCACCTTATGATAATAGAACTTTTATTTTATCTTTATGGTACTAACTAGATATCCTCAAGAAAAAAGTTCTCCAAATATAAGTTGATTCTGATGGTGTTTTTGATGTTATGAGCTTATGCTGCCACTGTGAAACACAACAACATAACAAGCCACCGAGAGCCGTGGTGTATCACCGAGGCAGTTGATCCAATGGGGCAAAATTCCCAAATCGTCCGGCCAGAGAGGCAACTTCGTAAGTCATCTCAGTGATTTACTCCAATTAAATCTGAACGTGAATGAAAATTTGGCGCATAGTAGCGAAAATTGCCAAATGTACTTTAATTTTAACCCAGTTAGGCTGAATTTGGTCAAAATTCAAGTCAGAGGGGGAAACTTCCCCCCATCTCCCCTTCCAACTGCGGACAGTAATAAGGATATTTCTTTACAGCTAGTTGCACATATCTCTATGAAAATGGGGTAATAGAGGGCACTATACATACAAATTATGACCTTATTAGGCCTATATGGCAAAATTCACTCACACAATGTTTTTTTCCTGACATTTTTTACATAGTAATAACCTTTCCATGTCCCTACCTATATCAGTTGGGAAAATGGTGCCACCACTCTGGCTAAATTGTTCTAAAAAATAAAAAGTGACAATTTGCATGGGGTCAAACAGCTGTGGGTTGAAATAGGGCTGTGTCGGTTCACATGATTCATCAAAGTGCAACATCCAAACCATAGAGCATCATGGGATGATTAAAATGTCTTCTAAAGCATCCCTGAACCACTCCAACAACATATGGATCTTCTTATATAACATGATTAGCTTTCCAGTTGATTCACCTTTATCTGGGTTGGGGTCAAGGAAGGTGGTAAACAAAAGTAACCCCCACATGAAAGTACTTGTAACAATTATACAGTTTTTACAGTTTGGCATAATGCATTGTGGTGGCAAAAGTAAAGATCTCAGATACCTGAATTGGGAGTGAATTAACGACATTGCTCACCTGGGCTAGACACAATGCGTAGAACTCAAATTAGCAAATACGAACCTCGATGTGAGAATCTGTGGGGCAGACTCTTAAGCTTACCCGGTTACACTAGGGGGAAAGAGTGTCTGTATTCTCCATATTACCAATGTTTTCCTAACCGATGGGAAAAGTCTGTTTCTTCTGTTCCTTTTTGCCATATAGTGGTTTTGAATTGGGAAGAATCTTCTTTAAACTTGGTTCAAACCCAAGGTCAGATTTTTTTTTGGAGGGGTGCCCTGTAGATCTAAGAAATGACTTATTTGTTGGGCTGCGCCGTAGCACTAGATAGTAATTGCCTGTCCCCCCCAAATGTTCAGAATGTTCTATCAACGTGCCCATGTTAGAGTTCTTGAGTAATCATTTTAGTCTGTAGAGTGGATTAATGCTTTTCTTTAAAATATGCAAAGGCGCTCATTAATATTCCTAACCTGTCGAAAATATCCAGCACAACGCCTCACTCTATTCTATCTTATGAATCACTGTTCTGTTAGATTCATTGAGTATTGTTTAAGTCTGGGCAAGTGGATTAATGCTTTTTAAATATGTAATGAGTCTATGAATATTCAAACCGTCCCACAGTATACAGCACAGGACCTCAGCATGTTTTAAATAATCAGTTGTGCACGTTAGAAATTCATTGAGTAATTGGTTTTAGTCTGTAGAGTGATTAATGTGTTTTTTTTCAAAACATGTAAATGAGCTCATTTATATTACCATTTTGTCAAAAAAAAAACTATACAGCACATGACCTCATCATGTTCTTATCACCATGCCATGTTAGACGTTCATTGAGTAATCGGTATAGTCTGTAGAAAGATTAAGGCTTTTTCTTCAATCGCAAATGAGCTCATAATCCTAACTAAATTGACATTTATATAGCACCTTTTCCACAGATTCAACGCACTGTTGCCTATTATTGTTATTACTCACGTCAGGAAATCGTCACAATCATTTCGCTTTACCTAGGACGGCAGCTGAAATATACAGCCAATGACCTCATCCATGTTCTATCACCGTGCCATGTCCAGTTCTGAGTATCGGTTTAGTCTGAGAGTGAACTAATGCTTTTGCTGCCCCCGGCCGTCTGTCCGCCCATCCATCCACCCACCCATCCCCCCCATCCCTGCACTCATCCCCACCACCCTCCATCGCGGTGTTACCTAGCCCACACAACCCATTATGTTGTTTGGGGCCAAAAGCGAGGAATTTGTTAGTATGTTGTTAGGTAGGAAGTACTACATGTTTACTGTTCAGAGCTCACTCGAAAATATTTATTTTATTTTTTTTGGCATTTGTGTGTTCGGCTACTCCAGATAAGGTTCGGCAACGTCTGTATCATTCACCATGTTTGCTTTTGGCGAGTGGTTAAGGTTTACTGTATACAGGGACAAAAATGTCATACATAGCGTCCATTTATTTCTCTAAACTGAAAGAAAGGCTCTGAACAGCTTAGTCATTTTCCATAAATGTATTAGAAAAGTGACTTTCTAATATTTTGCTGATTTTTATTGTACATCAATGATGATTCTGAAAGACTCTTTTAGAAAAATAAAATCACCTGAGAATTTGGCCACACCTGAAACTTTTAAAATAAAAATCACTCATACACAGATTGAATATCATAAAACGGTCATATATTTAAGGAAATAAAATGTAATAATTTTTTCCTATCATTTAGTAACAGTTGCCTATGTTTCCCTATTTGAGTGGACGGACAAATTGCATTATGCGAGAATTGAGAGGTTGGCACCAACTTTGAATGTAGAAGTTACATACTGTTTGCTTTAAGAAGAAGTACATCCTGAGCAAATTTCAATGACAATTTTATGACACACGTCAGATTAAAGGGGGCACTCTTCGTGATCCACAACCTCGTCTCACCCAACTTACCTCGAAGAACTTGAGATTTTGATATCACCTTAAAGCCACTATCAGTGATTGCTAAAAATCAGAAAATCGCAAAAATCATCAAAAATCAGATTTTTGCATTCTGGAACAAGTATAGGTATCCTAACATACCCCACAAATGATGGACCAGAAGCACCCTAATAAGGACAAATCCGATATTTTAGGCATTAGTGTCCGTTCGGACTACTTCCTTTCCTACAACACGTATTGAATGGAGATTCGTAATCTTCTCCTTGAAACACTGGCCAGTATTCAAAAGTTTGCTTTTCTGCCAATTCTTCAGTTGGAAAAAGTAACTTATGAGAATTCTACACTACAGGCTTGTCCTTCACATTTAATCTATCCGCCAATTCAATATTTTGATTCTTCCGTATAAATCGCTGATAATTGTCTTTAACCGTTAGCTCTTAGTAATCCATGTGTACCTATCTTACATGCAAATATCAGTTTGTATCTGTATAGAAATTCGCAATTTTGTATTTTCTGTCTGTTAAATTACAACATAGTGGCTTATGGGACCTTTTATTGCCAATAACACAAAAACTGAAAGATGGGTCAACTCAATTTTGTGAATAAAGCTAAGCTGATCTAGTGATCAAGAAATAAAACAGAAGGTGCTGAAATCACAAAATGCACCTTTAAAGGCCTGTAAAGAATTTACCCTGCAGCCATCCGAAATTAAAAACATCGCACTACAACGGCACGTAATCACAGCCATTAAGGAAAAAAACTAATAAAGTCTATCACCCTGAAATTTTCCTCAACATTGGCACCAGAAGTGGTCTGCACATATAGCCTTGTAGGCTTGAATTTAAATATAACCAAAAGTTAAGTCAGATTATGAGTACTGTGGGCGGGACTAACAAGGTTGGATGAGGGGACATATTACAGAACATATACACTATGGTGTCAAATATGCACCAATTAAAAAAATAAAATGACCCCATTTGGGTTAAAGCTGACTCAGAGGATTCAAAATATAATTTTTTGTGTAGTAATTAAATAGTCAATTAGAACTAAGATAGCCCTCTTAAAATGCTTAATTCCAAAGTAGAGATGAGCGGGAAATCTCGGAGTCAGCCTTTAAATGGACTCTTTGTGTCATATTTAACTCCAAATTTTTAAGCGTGACTATAGTATTCATCATTAGATATACTCAACAAGTTAAGGATATATTAATGATATTGTGTCCGAATTATGTAAAATTAACTTATTATAATAATCCACTAAAGATACACACAAGACTATCATCCTCCTCGTGGTGAACCCCCGGTAACTGATCTTTTCAGGCGAATGATACCAACTGAGCTATCGCTAACATCTGTTGTCTTCACTGTCTTTTTAATTCACTGTTGTCTTTTGTATCTCACTGTATTTAATCATGCCCGCCAGAGGACACTATCTGATGCCGTCTGGCAACAGTGAACTTATCAGGGCAGGCACCAGCAGATGTCAAGTCAGATGGAATCTCAGTGCTCCAACTATATGTGGAAGGTCTCACTAGGGCGAAGATAAACACTTAGTCGAACACCTCACCATACGCATAAAGTCAACGGAAATTCTCATCAAGAGAAACACGCTACCGACAGTTTCATTCGAACATCTGTGGCTACACCTTAGCTGCACACACGAGAGCGCTACCCACGGGATTGCCACATGTGATAGTAACTAAGCCCAATGGAAACAAAATTGCAACCTCTCCCTGCAGACTCCCCCCGGAATGGGCAACGAACCAAATTGCAGGTGTTCATTTCACCAATGTCTAAAAGCCACCTAACATAGGATCCAAGCAGACTCTCTACCACTTTATGGTGCACCTTGCACTTATGCCGGAGACTTTAATAGCCATAGCATTACCTGGGGTTACAGGAAAACCAAACCTGATGGAGCTACCTTTGTTCTTTTTTTTTTTTTTGTTTTTTTTTGAGGGACTGGGCCTCAAAATCCGGGGTACAACTTCTATACGACCCCAAGCAACAGACACTTTCTATTCTGGAAGGTGGAATGCGTCTACAAACCCTGACCTTGCTTTGCAAACATGTGACCCACCATCTCCATCCCCGTACTGTTCGCGACGCTTGCCGTAAGTCCCCCCCACACAGACCATCACTGATAGCTCAGGAAGAGCTTGCTAAGCCTGTACCAACCAAAGCCAGTGAAAAGGTGAACTAACGACAAGGCAGACTGGGACCAGTTCAAGAACCTGGCGGATTCAGAAGTGCCAAACCTCCCGACACCAACCTCATCCAACTTGGACAATTCTTACACAGCACTGTGTCAACTCATTATTAACATAGCAAAGAAGACCATCCCACGCGGCTGTCGTCGCAGTTATATCCCATTCTGGAATGAGGAATGTGACACTCGTTACAATGATTCCTGAATTCTGAACCGGGGAAGAAGCTTAGCAAGGCTTCAGATCTGAGCAAACTGCTGGACAGGAACGCCGTGAGAGCTGGGAGGAGACGGTCCAAGGAATCGACTTCACCCACTCCAACAGGAAGGCCTGGAAAGACTATAAACCGCCTCACCGGCAGAATTTCCAAACCATCGTAATGTCAGTGACTGCCAACTAAATTGTGAGCAAACTCTCGCAAATGGTCGTTTCAAGAACATTGAAAAGGATCACACTCTCCTCTGTCAAAAAAGAGATCACCAACTTCTTCGAGCCCCCGGCATGGACGGGTCACTTTCAACACCCTTCTCACTAGATGAGCTTACCGCTGCTATCAGTCAACTAAATAGTGGAAAGGCCCAGGGCCCTGAGACCATACCACAGAGTTCCTGATGCATGCGGCCCATGATTCAGATTGGCTCCAGATTTCTAACAAAAACATGTTGCCTTACCAACATTCCTTACCCAAGATCTGGAAGAGAGTCTCTATCATCGCACTCCCCAAACCAAACAAGCCTAAGAACTGTTTCCGCCCAATATCATTACTTGTTGTCTCCTTCAAACTCCTTGATATATGATCCTGGCCCGGCTGGAGCCCGTCGTCGATCGCCCATCTGCCTGACGAACAAGCAGGAGTTCACCGTGGCCGGAGCACTGCCATCAGATTGTAAAACTCACAAATGATTTGAGGAAAGCTTGAAAAGCGCTGTAAGGCAGGTGTCATCTTAGTGAACCTTAAACTGCAGTATACGCCAGCCCCCGTGTGGCAACGGCCTGACACCAAGCTTCATCAATGACCATCCCGGCTCGTCTCCTGTACAATTTTATATTTACATGGTACCCAGGGGGCACCCTAGTATTTCATTGCAAACTGCGGCCATCTCATGTATAAAAACGTGTCCTATCTGGTTAGCTTCTATGGGCCTAGGTAACATTCCTAGGGTGAACACGTTTTTTCAATCACCTGCATGGGGGGTGGTTTAAAGGGGCGTAATTCCCCCCTCCATCCTATTTCACATGTAATGTTGCATGTACAACAACGATACCAAAGTATATAATTTGTATATGAACTATCACCTTAGTCTGAAGATGTCTACTAATTTACTAAAGTATGTCGGGTCAGGTGTGTGGTTGGGTGGGTGGCTGGTTGGTTGGGAAGTTGGGAATTTTGGTAGGCCTACACATTTATTCCAGTTTGGTATCATATTTCACCAAATGTTGCAAGCTTTCTGATGACGTATATATTAATCCTTATATATCATTCTATGTTTCCTGGAGGTGATGGAAAAAAAAAACAAGTTTTAGGTGCTTTTAAGGTTTTGTGAGATCGTATAGTTACATTCAAGCCCACAGTGTTAAAATATTTTAACCACTTTTTATGAATTATTATTCTGAGTTATTTGTCATATCTGGGGTGTATATTCGCCACCTACTTGAATTATCATCTCTCATCTCTTCCGAACATATCACCTTGAACCCTTTACGAACCGTGTCCTTAGCCTGAAAGGAAAAGGGTGTATTTAACAGAAGATTTTAAGGATTTTGTTCGTACAACATCTCGGTCGAAATGTGTTGGAACACAATTGCTCTTTTTGCCCCGTTATTTTGCGGTATCTTCTTAAAGAGTATATAGGAAATCATGTCAACTTGGGTTGGGAGCTGGAGCATTCTCTATCCATACACCCCTCCCTATCTCCCCACCAATCAAGGTTGGGTTCTTGTAGGGTTGCAAGACAACATTTCATGGATTCAACCTTGTCCAGGGGGGAGAGGGGGGCATTTTGACCGTAGGGCCTA
>JAMKCH010002803.1:0-47597 GCA_023653785.1 Ophioderma brevispina
AGAAGGTAAGGTTCTAAAGAGATCTGTGACAATATTTTGGTATGCAACATGATACATCGAATTAACAAGGAGTCGATTGAGTGCATTCGTTTAATATCATCGACTGCCTTCTCAGCAGATGTGAGATGTGCTCCAAAATTCGGGGAAAAACAGGTTTATCGGCAAGAATTATGTCTCGATCAAAAATCCGGATTTGTGTCAATCAAGATATACAGCCTGTCTCGAATAAATGGTACAAATATAGAATTGCTTTCTTAGACAGTTGCGTTTTGCGTAATTGAAGTTTGAGCCATTGAAACACAAGGAGAAAAATGGCACAAAATGGATTTTTTACCTACTGCAGTAAAACGCACATATTTCCGGATGGTCTACAGCAAATGTATGGAACCAATGCAAATTAAAGCGTGGTTTCTCTTCATTAACCCTCGTCTTACCAAGCCTTTTTTGTAACACGGTTTACCAGGGAGGGGGGGGGGGTTACCACCACCCCCCTTGAAAATTCGTTATAAAGCACCCGATGCTTATAATTTTGATACCAATAGATAGCTGTGGTCCTCCTCTTTCCATTCACCAAAATAAGTACCAACATACCTAGTATGGCGTCACAATGACGTCATCAAGTCCGCGAGTCGGCAAAATTGGCATTTTCCACAGAAAATAGGCGAAAATCCAATTTTGCGCTGAAAAACGTAGGAACATCGGATTTTCATGCGGTTTTCAGCTCTAAATGATGGCTAGTTTTACATAAACATAGAGCGCCATACTGTGCATAATATTTTCAAAATGCACCATAAAATATCCTTGGGTGGCAACCACCCCCCCCCCCCTTACCTTTCGACTTTGACGGCATACCCTAACCCCGGTGAAGGTGCTACCTTCACATTTTTTTCGCTAAAATGACCGGAAAGGATGAGAGAACGATTACCTGGAAGCTTTTTACGAAAGTTTTTGGCATTTTAGCGCACCGAAGCGAAGTTCACTAGGGGTAACCACCCCCCCCCCCCCCCCCTTGGTAAGACGGGGTTAAGCTAATATGTGTTTTATTAAAGATTTTCCGATCGTAGCCTTTTTAGGCAGGCTGTATGTATCATCGTAAGGGGGAAATGTAAGTTCTAAATACTGCATGTGCAAACATCTGTCAACTATTTTTAACCACAATGCGAACGCCGGACAGTAACATAAAACAATGCCGATAGACTGCATATATCACATTTGGTTGACCGCAATGCATACATACGGTGGCTCCACTATAATTCCATCTTCATTGTCCAATCACTGATCGGACCACTGACCCCGAGCTTATATGGGGTGTGCATACATTGACCTCTAATGACCTCTATGACCTTTGATCTCATTCTCTTGCTCCCTGCCATTTTGGTTAGGTTGACTGGTCCGTGCTGTTATTCTTGTATGCTTTGCCATATCAACTTCATACTTGGTCACAGGACCACTGACCCAAGGCTAATATAGTGTGTGCATACATTGACCTCTAATAACCTCTATATGACCTTTGGCCTCATACCCCTCTCTTGCTCCCTCTCAGGGGGATCTTGCAAGTTTTAACTTCCTGTATTTGTGTAGAAATTCCGGTGTGGCAGGAGATATAGTCCTCCGGGCTCACAGTCCGGGAACAATGGTGAACAATAGGGCAATCGATTCAGTTGACTCTTCACGCAGCATTAGTTTCACGCTTTATTCCGTTGTCGTCTATGGAGCCCGGACTATGCACTATGAGTTACAAGATGCTCATCCACCAAGGACACAGTTCAGTGGGTTGTACTTGTACATACATTGATATTAACTGACCTCGTGTGACCTAGGTATCATATATCATACCATAAAACCAGGGGGTGTATTTCTAAATACATTGGTGAATGAAAGCTACTGAACTGTGACAAGGGAATTGAGATTTTACTAGCTCATAGTGATGATACCTGCAGGACTCTGATTACTTTCACACCGGTCAAGATTTTGTGATTTTCTTATCCAATTTAGGTCTGACTCCTGCCCTCTACGAAGAAACATCGGTATGCAAATATGAAAGCATATCAACTAGGGGAGAAGCGGATGTTACAACGTAAGTTTTAATTTATATTCGAACCGCTATCCATTAAAAAGACATTCCCAAGTTAGTTGCAGAGACTATTTTCGTATAGACTCAGTTCAGTAAATCTAAGATATGTTCGGACAAAATACACTCCGCTTTGCGCAATATTTTTACTTAATTTTGAGTAGAGATTATACAAATAGGGTTGTTATCTTCCTTATAATCAACATCTTTAGAGTGTAGATATTCAATAATTTAAATTTAATAATTGAAAAGAAATTGCATTCATTTAGAGTAGTTATCGGTATAATGCTCACTGAATTAATCTTAAAGGATCCTCAGTATAGATATATAAAATTTATCCTTTCGCTAAAGTCATCAATTTTGAACAAACTGGTAATGTTCATCTCTGCCTTTGTCATGAAGACAATATCAAAATTTGATTTCGAAACTACATTTCTCCCTAGGTCGGTAAACATAAGTAACATACCTTTTATTTTCTGCATTGGAGTTATTACACTCTAAAAAGTGACTTAAGAAGAATTTGTCAGAAGTGAACTTGGTCGACAAATTAGTAACATTCTATCAATTAATTATTTGTGCTTGAAGTTCACAGTGTTAGGTATTCAAACTATCGCAATTTGTCATTCTTAAAAAAATATATGTCACTTTATATCATTACAGACAAGAATTTGTTAAAATGTGCATGGAGAAGATTCAGAAGTCAAAGTTTCTGGTTCCGAGTGGTAAAGTTGTGATGAGTTTTATTAAACCAAGACTGGTAGATGCATCGCCCGATGAAAAGACAACAGCTGTTCCTCTCCGGACTAAAGTTCAATTGGGCGTACTCAGAGCAAGTGGGCGGGGACTCGAGTTTAGCCTTCAAGATTCTGAAAGTTGACTCAAAATTGCTCAAATTCAGGGTTTCGCTGAAGTCTAACAAGAGTACCCTACCCCTCCTCGGAGGCAGAATAATTATGACCGGTGTGGCAGGAGATATAGTCCTCCGGGCTCACAGTCCGGGAAAAATGGTGAACAATAGGGCAATCGATTCAGTTGACTCTTCACTCAACATTAGTTCCACGCTTTTATTCCGTTGTCGTCTATGGAGCCCGGACTATGATACCTGCCGGACTATGATTACTTTCACACCGGTGTGGAAGTAATTATCGTTCGGCGTACTCATAGTCCGGGAACAAAGGTGGGCAATCGATTCAGTTGACTCTTCACTCAACATTAGTTTCACGCTTTATTCCGTTGTCGTCTATGGAGCCCCGGACTATGGCTCCCGCCGGACTATATCTGCTTTCACACCGGTATTGCAAGATTTAAGATGTTGAGTGGATTTCGTCGGCGCACTACGGGCGTGCAGGCGAAAGAGACAATTTACACAGATATTTCATGAATGGACTTTGTATATGGGTGTAAGGGTATATTTTGGTGATGAAAAGTCTCAAATTACTAGATTTCTCATACAAAATAAGGTGGTCTGAGTTAAATGAGAGTAAGCATCTCTCTGCCATACATGCAGAGTTCCGCCTGGGTTGAACAACCCCGCTTGAACAACTAAGCAAAACAACTTGTCCCAAAAGACATCAACATAGTCAAAAAGAAGAAGCTTCTTACTGTTGGATTGTTCTGTTTTTATTGGTATCACTCCATGCATATTGTCGATACCAAAATTTTAAAAGCCGAAGATACGATGGTGTTGATACTTTATTACAGATAAACTCTTCACAATGTAGTTTAAGTAATTTAACATTAATGGGCCCATCCAAAACCACCAAACACCAAAGTGAAAAATGTTGAATCTCAGCAAGCAAATGTCAGAGGAAAAGTTTTCAACGTCAATCATTTAGTTAAATGTGGGTGACCCGATCATGATCCAAATGTGCATGTTTTATCCTTCACGTGAAAGCATATAACCAAAAATATCTGGTTACAAATTTTTAGTTAAATCGGCCCAGCCGTTTGGATAGTAGAAGCAAAAATGTGTACTAAATCGGGCCATAGACAGTGTGTGTTAATGAATATGGTATACCACATTTGATTTCTTCTGATATCAAAATCTCCATTTTATGGCGTAATGTGTGTGTGGGGGGGGGGGGGGAAGAGGTTGTCGATCGGGTCACCCACCTTTAAAACAGTACTAATCCCGAGCAAGCGAATAATGAGAAAGTCACTATCTCTTATTTACACTGCATGTTTCATTGTACATCGATAAGTTACAGGTTCGCATCAAAGAATTGTCACTTATAAAGCGCTACAACAAAGTGTGTAAGTGCTGAATCATTATGTGCTGAGGGTTTTGTGTGTGTGCACGGTGCGAGTGCGCGAGCTCATGTGTGTGTTCGTGTGGTGATATGGAGGTGTGTATGTGCGTGCGTTGATACACACGTGCGGGTCACGTGGGTTTGCAACATGGCCAAACTTATTGCAACATGCATAAACAAGTTTTCACAATTTGATTTCAAATTTACCAGTAGTTCTTGACTACATACTACGTAGTTAAAGGCACTATCAGTGGTTTTCTAAATCTGAAAATTGACAAAATCATCAAAAATCGGAATTCTGCATGCCTATGACAAATACATGTATCCTAACATACCCTACAAGTGATGAGACCAAAAGCAACCTAATAAGGACAAAATCGAATATTTTAGTCATTACTGTCCGTACGGACACTAACTACAAAGTACAACGCGTAATTGAATGGCGAGTCACATCTTTGAACACTGCTGTTTTCTTGCTTTTCTGTCAATTTTTCAGTAGGAAAAAAATAACTCATGGGAACTCTACAGACCTATACTTCACTGTTAAGCTATTAGAGATAAATTCAAACATTTTGTATCTTTCGGGCTCGTGCTCTCCAGAATGCAATTGTGCGAAAACCATTTGATTCTATTGTCATGTTCCCCAAATATGGCGGATTAAAGAGATGGCATAACGACAACTTCCGATGTAAAAAGAAAATAAACACACAGAAATGCCAAATATGGCTTTAAAATAAGCACCAAATTAACTACAAATGCAAATGGTGCGCCCGCAGGCGGAGTGCCCATCTCTCTGTCATTGGCGTTTGGGCCAGACTCCCTCATATAATGTTGCTGTGGGGGGTTCGCCACTCCTCCCGCACAGCGAGTCTGTTTTGTATTCCCAGCATATGCCGGTACCCATTTATACTCCTGGGTGGAGAGAGGCAAGCGAGGTAAAGTGCATTGCCCAAGTGCACAACACATTGGCGACAGCGGGGCTCGAACCCACAACCTTATGCTTATGGGGCGAGCGCTGATCCACTGCACCACATGTGCCCTAAATTAACTACGGATTTGCTTGGGTACCCCGTAAATGTATCCCAAAATAAGATAAACGTCAATGGAGAATGTGAGCACTTCCATCACTCGTAGACTCAAGGAAAATGAATGCAAGAAAGAGGTCACGTGATAACTTGAAAACAACCTCTTAATCACATCAATTACATTAGTCGCTTTGTCATTCAATGTGAATGTGTATCATATCCAAAGATGACTCGCGACTCGCGCAAGCAAACCACGTGATTTATCAAATCATGCGTTTTTCGCACTCTTGCATTCTAGGGAATAACATCGGCTTGAAAACACACACCTTTGGCATCTAATAAGCTATGAGTATTAAAGGGATTAGCAGCGATAATGTGAGAGAATCGAAAAATGTGTGGAAATGCATTTTAACTTATAAATCAGGGATAAGTGTGTACAATTCCATATAACTGCTTTAATGCGGAAACAAACCACCAAGTAGTGAACAAATTGAAGTATTTGAGGAAATTTGTTATACCGTCTCCTGCAAATAGACATACAGCACGGCGTCTCAAAATCTACACTAAACAGCTGTTGTGGTTTACATCAGTACGATAAACAAAGATCAATAATGTTTGTGTTTGAGGTCAAACTGCATGTATTGATCATGGTGCAAAATACCACGTTGAAAATCTGTGATATTCACCGGGAACGGCTTTTCATATCTCAAGTCGGAATTTTGATACGCACGTATACGTATAGAAATTACAGAATCACAGAAAAATACTGCAGTGTCTTTAATACACGGATTTCAAGCCACCACTACAGGTTATGTTCGCATATTTTATCCATGCCAGTAACAAAAATATAAAAAATCTGAATTAGATGATTTTTCGAGTTTGGATCGCAAATCGCTGCTAATCCCTTTAAAGAATATGCTAACATAAACAAATGTGAATAGCAATTGATTTTCTGCATGTTGCAATACCTTTGGTCAGTGTGTGTGTATATGTGTGTGAAAGGTTATTCATTGATTAAAGTGTTACACTTGATTATTGTAAAAAAAGTGTACTATAGTGTATTAATTGTATTATATTTTATTATGTATTTATAATTTGGTATACTAACATGTTACTTGTGAAGTAGCATATTACTATGAAACCAGGTTACCTAATAAAGGTTGATGTCCGAAGCAAGCCATATTTTCAGGTAATACCATAATTAAAACAAAACACACACAACTCAACTTGATCCAGACCAAAATGTGGTTGTGTCACGGTGTTTTACTAGGATGTGTTTTAATCAATCCCACAATTCATTGCAAGTGCCTCTATGTACTGCAGGTTGCTAGGAAACAAAAACCCCATGGGGTCAGTACTCTTAAGGATAAAAAAGTGTTCAAGTTGTTGAGACCACAGGCAGTTTCATGAATCAGCTAAAATTCCCTAAGTAATAGCACTTTGTGGGTTAAAATGAGTGTGAAAGTCAGGTTATTGTGTGGTTAGACATATATTTTATTGAATTGAATACCGCCACATGGTGCATGGTGGGGGACGGACTCGATACACCCACTGGGGTTTTTGGATTCAATTTTTCATGTAACATTCATTTCAGACTATTCAACATTCATTATGTGAGTTAGGATAAAGGTTTTATTCGGATGTACCACTGGACACTGTCTGTCAATGTCCCCGCTAACCAATGACCTTTTAAAAATTGTTTAAGCAAATTAGATAGGTCAATATGTAAAATACTTAAACAAATTATAAAAAGTAAAAAAACACACACACACACAACACCAACACACAACACACACACACACACACACACCATCACCGCGCAACCAACAACAACAACACCACCATCACCACCACAAACACGCGAACAGAAAAAGCCTCATTTTCTCTTAAACGTAAAAGAGTGATATCACTCTTTCAAAGAGTAACTCTAGGGACCAGGCTTTGTTGGAGTTAAATTATACTCTTCAAGGAGTGAATTTGTTATGATTACTTTCAATAGATGAATTGTACAGCATCCACTCTCAAAAGAGGGAAATTGAACGCTTGTTACATAAAGAAAACGAGAAAAAATATCATCAAAAATCAGATTTTGTATATGTTGCAACAAGTATAGCTATAAAGTACTAAGACTAAAGCAACCTAATAAGGACATATTTTAGACAATTTGAATATCCGTACTCTTATAAGAAAGGTAATGAAGGAGATTCATAAACTTTCAAAACCTGTTGTTTCGGTCTTTCTCTGTCACTTTCTCAGTTGGAAAATAGCTTTTAAGGTTTCTACTTACTAATCATTCACTCTTAAAGCTATTCTACAAAATTCAAATATTTTGACTATTTTAGGTAGATCTTGATAGTTGTATTTAAAACTTGCATCCAATTGCGTTAAACTCTTCTACTAATAACACCTGTATAGTAGAAAAACAAATAACCTCTATGGTCCGTATGCACAAGATGTACGAACATGTTTGAAATTAAACCTGGTCTTTGAAGTCAAAATTAGTTTTGTCCACAATTGACAGTTTTTCACATTTTCAGCAAATTTCAAAGATTAAAATGCAAATTTTCAAATGAATGCAAAATATCTCATGTCAGTGCAAAGGAAAGTGTCTTTTCTGGTGAAACTAAATTACACTTAGACCAGGTCTAAATTTAGACCTGGTGCAACTCTTCTGTGCATGTGGACCTATGTCTCCAAGATAAACATATAACAACATGAAAAAAAAAATAAAAAGAGTATTCTCTTGTGGGCGTCCAAATGCAGCAGAACCAGCAAGAAGATGCAAATACTGCATCCTCATGACATATCTTTTCCCCATTTCTTGCTGTTTCTGATATTTTTTGGAAACTGGCTACCATGACATTATTTTATTGTGTGTCTGATAATTATTTAATACAGACCGTGATTGCCATATTTAAGCATGTTAAGTGCTCGAATACTTTCAAAATTGGACAAAACATCGCAACGGTGTATAATGTTTAGTCAGAATGAGAATATTGATCATATTATTGCTAAATTCAAACTTACTGAATCAATTGCATTCCCTTAGATAAACGTTACATTTAACCCTCGTCTACCTGAGCCATTTTTGTAACAAAACTCCCGAAGGGGGGGTGGTTACCACCCCCCCGTGATTTTCGTTACTGAACACCCGATTCCTGTAAATTTGGTACCAAAGGATAGCTTAGAGTTTCTTCTTTCCATTGGTACCAAAAAAAAAAAAAAAAAAAAATTTTATTGTGTGTCTGATAATTATTTAATACAGACCGTGGATTGCCATATTTAAGCATGTTAAGTGCTCGAATACTTTCAAAATTGGACAAAACATCGCAACGGTGTATAATGTTTAGTCAGAGTGAGAATATTGATCATATTATTGCTAAATTCAAACTTACTGAATCAATTGCATTCCCTTAGATAAACGTTACATTTAATAATTGAATCAAAATGTAATTATATTTTAAAGACGTGATCAATGTAACACACTCTGTCCCGACCCGATGGAATGACCCATTCTTTTTTTTAATGATCACCAATAACCATGTTTGTCGTCCATTTTGAGTAATATAAAGCCTTAATTCGGCCATTAAGATTGATGGAAGTAGATATTCTTGGTTTATTAAAATGTATTGTTTGACATTTTTCAACACCAATTTTTAAAATAACGTAATGGACACTTTTGACTCCCAGAACCTTCACTAACTTGTTCCATAATTATTTGTATATAGCCGTTGATTGTTGTACTTTAAGTGAACTATAAGGCCATTTTAATCGACAAATTGTCTTTTGTCTGTTAATTAAATGTTTATATATGTGAAAGTCAAACGAATCGTTGATTGATTTTGAGATTTAGCCAATTTTTAATGTTCATCGTCGTGCTTCTTATTCATAACTGATGACACTAAAAGAACGATTAGTCCAATTAATAGATGTTTTTTTTCAGAAAAATAATACCAAAACACACAAAACTGCACCTTCAGAACTAGGTTTTGATTGTTGTCGTCATATGACAACATTCGTCCGACAAAATTCCGGTATTACGTCACATCTAGCTCATCGCTGTACCTATTATGTTCCCCTTTGCTATAATGGCAATTCAGGTACTACTCAGTAATCCGAAGAACTCATTTTTACACGTCAGCGTCACTTTACCAATTAATAAACATGGTTTTCAATTGGAAAAACTCGATTATTGAAATAACTAAGATTGTTGCTGATAAACGCGTAGTTTGGTTCTCATATAAGTTTTATGGCGAAAAAAGGTGATCTCTGAAAACCGTTCGAAATAACTTGAAAACTTTGTTTAATTGCCGAAAAACTTAGTTTACAAATTAAAGAAAGAGTCAAATCAAATTTGAAAAAGCGTCTATTTAATTGCAATCGTTTGTTTACATTATTATGTTTATCACCTTATTGTATCCACTTAAAAACTCTATGAAAAACCCATTTTAGGGGGATAGTTTATTTCATATAAAAATGAAGTTTCTAATGTGGAAAATCAAAAATGAATTTATCAAGGAGAAACTGATTGTATCTCTGGAAAGCGTAGTTAAACAATGAAAACATCCGAATTTTGAAACCCTGTTAAAAACTATTTGTAGTCCAAAAACTTATTTTACATCGAAAACACTCCTTTTACTCGAATTACCGGAGCATGCATTTGATAAAATTTTGATATTTTTTTTTTTTTTTTTTTTTTTTAAAGATTTAATTTAAATAGTGTTTTGGCCATGCTTTCCATTCTATCATCGATTCTAGGTCTGCGTAATTTCTCTCTCCACTTCCATTTGCTCATTTGTCATATGTATTTTTCGGTGCTTTTTTTGTTAATTTGGGGTGGATATCACTAGTGGAAAATAGTTTGGCTTTGTCTGCAGGCATATATCATTAGACTTTTGAATACCTCTTATACTCTCCTGGAGTTTATGAGGCCCCCCACAAAAAAATCCATTCGCTGTTAAAGTCAAGTTAAGATCATTTTCGTGAGATTGTGATGTTTTCGTTAAAAGGCCTGTGAAAGAACATGTTTGGCATAGTTAAAATCTTGGATCGAAATAGAGTAGAAATCACTTGCATACATGTGGTGAGTAGATAGTGTGCTCCTGATGCGTTTGACAGTATTTCAGAATACATAAGACACGCCCGATAGCTACGGAACTCCATTTAGTAAGACAAAAAGGAGATGTTAGAACATATACGCCGATAGGCGAAAAGCCTGGACGGTAAGCACTGCCAGTCATACGTGCGTGAGGGTGGCAAACTAGAGGCATGGAGATCCTGATCCAGTGTTCTGTAGGCGGTATATAGATCCGCAGAGAGTGGGTGCATTCTGTTTTCTGATGTGACATCAAGGGAATGTACCTGTTGGTGAGAATATTCCGAAGTGAATTTAATGGTTTGTGGGAAGGAATTGATGTGGTTAGTAAATGTGATGAGACTCTCTCAATCACTGGTCCAGATGAAAAATACACGATGTATCTCCACGAACCAAGGACGGACACGGCGCGCAGCAAACATATCGATTCTTCAAGATATGGACATGAAAAGCCAAGCTAGCGAGGGCGCCAGCTTCGTGCCCATCGCCCCCGTCCCATGTACCTGCAGTGATTGTCATAATTCATAAAGGTAAAATATTATTGGTTACATGCTTCATCAAAGTGGCAGATCATCAATGGGGGCGTTGTGTGGCCAACATTGGCAAAAAGCTGCACAGTGGATGCGATGCCTCATCGTGGGGAATACTGGTGTAGAGGGAGGCGAAATCAACTGTCCCATGATGGCGGTTGAAGTTTCCCTGAGAAAGTCGTTGCCAGATAGTTAGGGAGCCAATGATCTGAAATCCGAAATATTTTGCCCGGGCTGCTCTAAAAAATTGGTGACTAGATTCAAGTAGGGAACATCTTGGCTGGGCATCAGAAACTGAGTTGGATTATTGCAACGATTGCGAGAAAAATAGAAAAGAAATCAAAGATGGGTCCAAAATGGCGCCGATTTGACCTAACGAACCGGTTGTAGCCGTAAACTGTGATTGCAATCTCAACGGAAACGCAATGTTATGTCATCTGAAAGAGAATAAAGATATATACACGCTGATATCAAAATTGTGCGTTAAGATTTATTTAAGGTACATATTTGGAGGAAAAATCACATTTGCATTTTTAACCAAAAAACTTAAATATTCGTATCTAATGTTCCTTTGATATGGTCAGAACCTAATCATCAATTAAGCCATTTTTTTTCTATAAATTTGACCTAATAACACGTGTTAGTCATATCAAAATTACAGTTATGTACATTATTCAGAAACAGAGTTATTCTGTAACGAAGGTCATCAATCAGTTACACAGAGAAGTTGGTTTACTGCGCACTTTTTGCTAAAAGTGATCATAATTTTTTGATCATGCAGAAAACTCACGATCAAAATCCCTCACTTGATTACACATTATTCACTGTTAAAATGTTCTTTAAAAAACGTCGTTTTGACTTTCAGCCTGGACTAAAAACGTGGAAATAACTGTAAAAGGGGATTCGAAACGGGCAAATAAATGTAAAAAACGCTGTTTTAACTGTTGTGAGTCCCAGCTGCCAGTCAAAATGGTGTTATTTTACTGAACATTTACAACAGTGTAGGTGTCATTTTAAAATACAATGCAATGCTTATTTATGTCTGATACATTTAAATGGTAAAGGAAATAAATTCCCTTGATATGCAGTGGAAACGTTATCCAAATGATGTTAAACTTCATAAGAAAGCTGAAAGAAAAAGAAAAAGTTCTAAAAAGTATTTATGATAAAAAAAAAACACATGCTTTTTTTTTTATACGTGCCAAAGCTCGGTGAGTTGAAGACGGAGAAAAGAGTAGTAGGTATTTTCTTAATTTAGAAAAAAAACACCTAGCAAAAAGTAATTCGAAAAATTGATTGTTGATGGTGATGAAATTTCAGAACCTAAGGACATTCTTAATGCTGAAGCTGTTTTTTTAAATAAAAATCTTATACATTGAACAATATTAATGATAATAGTGACATTGACTCAGCCTTTTTGCAACAATCTCTTTAGTGATAGTTTTAAAAAAGTGAAGGTCGGATTAACTTAACTGAAAGGGGGGTGGCATCTTTTTTTGTTTTTTGGCCGGCTATTTCGTGTTTTAACGCTGCAATATATTGCGTTTAAGATATTTTGTATTTGTCGAACTTTTTAGTGCGCTTGTATGGTGCAAACAAAATCAAACCATCGCGTCGTTTTTTCGTTAATTAGAATGGGTCTATAGGAGGCCCCCCCCCCCTTATGCAACTAATGGAAGTTCCCATGACAAAATAAAAAATCTTAATAGAGTTATTGTGATTCTGATTTTCATAATGGAGACACTGCATAGGACATAAACAACGAGTAAATAATTAATCAAAAATTCTTGGAAAGTATAGTAGGCCATGGGGTCATAATATTTTATATCATCGTATAGCGGTATTATACAAGTAAACCTAAAAAATATAATGCACGAGGAACATTTCTATTTGCTTACTATGTTAAATATGTTCATCCTTCACCAATAAAGTTAATCAGCAAAAGTCTAGTGAATCAGTGCCGTAGAAATGCAGAAAGAAAAACGAATTAGTGTTCTTTTTCGCACGTGACATTTTGACGCACATTTTGCCCTAGTTTCTTACTGAACAATTTTTTAAAGTTTTTATTTCTTAATTGTGGATGTCTCTGGATCCTTTAACATTTGTGGTGGATTTCCATCTAAAAATTCCTTTGTGGCAAAGTGGGTTATATAATGAACGGGGTCCCTAGGACACCCCCCCCCCCCTATGCACTAACGGACGTGCAAAAACCCCTTATGCAGTTTTAAGTTGATGTTGAGAAAATTACTGGTTTGCCTTTGTTATTGATTTGAAACAGGCATTTGCTACAAAAAAAATTTTTAGTGGGAATGTATAAATAAATCTCTGGTAAGATTTGGTTTTGGCCACGATTTCAATCGATGTGGATTAATACACCGATATAAAGGAGCTGAAAGTTGCATTATAAAATAATGAGATGACTCTGCAGTTCTTTTAAAAGAATTGAAACAAGGTTGCCGGTTTTGTCGTTTATATGGCCTCCATTTTCTGATTTAAATTTTAAAAGTATTATTTTCTCAATTTTATTTAGAAAAGATTTCTCAAGGACAAGTATTTGTTACTATAAAAAAGAGAAAGGGGATACCCTAGTTGTTTTTTGCTAAGTGCACCTGTTTAGATTGCTCTATAGGGGAAGTGGGGGATTCCCCAAGAATGCTAAATTAGTAACTGATCAGCTTGTTTGCTTTAAAAAAAGATCGAAAAACATGCAAGAAATCTGGGAATTCCCCCACAAAGCTATAGATATGAAGTGATGTAAGTTAGATTGTGAAATCTGATGTGATGGTGCAAGGTCATGTTTCTGCTAAGAATGCATTTGTTGTAATGTCTATTTTTAGACTGGGATTTTGTGAAGTTCAGTAGTATATATAGGAGATGAGATTGAGCTAAGTCTCGCCGTGAGCAGTTTTTGCAATCAGCTATACAGTAGGAATAGCTATTTTATTCTAAAATAATGTAGATTTTGATGCTTCACACACAGTGCCAGGATTTAATATGTTCAATTCCCAGTGCGGCAGAGTGCTGTAATTATTTACTGTGTTTGGAAGCCGAAAGTGTTCGGAATCAAAATAGGATTCAAAATTTGGAAAGATAGAAATCGTGGTTTGATATCTTGGACTGTGGATTGATTATCGTCGAGGGACTTAATTTATCCTTGTCGTCTTGAACTAGCTTGAACTGCTGGACAAGATTACCTTCATGACTGAGAGATGTCCCTTGGAATATAATACCTGAGGAGTTTGGTATGAACTTGTGCGCTTGGTCATTTTGGAGTCTGCGCTTGTAGACATCACCATCGTTAACTGCAACGCGTTTCAACACAGGACACTAGTAAAAATAATTAATCTACTATTGTGTAATAGTAATTTGTTTTGGACATACCAATCTTGAACCAAATCAAGTAAGTCATTACACTGGTTTATTATATATAATTTAGATCATTGTGCACAAGGCTTCATTTATATATTTGTGTTTGAAAGGTATTCCTGACCTTAGACGTCTACTAGACCGTCAAACAGAAGCCTTTTTTTTTATTGTTTCAGAACTTTAAGGCAATTCCGGTGTATCAAGGAAAATAAAGGGTATAAAAGTGTATTCTTGCATCAGTGGTGATTTAAAAAGATTAGGATATTAAAATAAGTCAGTATGCAGATGACACCATTATTCAGGACGGTACAAATGACTCTTTCCTTTACAATAAACATAGGCAGTTTTGGATACAATTTTTCAGTATTTCGGATTTGCATATAAAGCTATAAAAAGCGATAATAGTCAGGAGTAAGGCGATTGGGGTCTAGTCTAAGTCAGTTTAAGGAATTAAAAATGCTGTTCATTGTGAAAATAGATCAGATAATTGGTCAAACGATTCCATTTGATTGTATGCATATCTTTCCCTGAATATGAAAATTTGATGTTAACTTTAATAATCGACATGCTGATATAAAGAAACCCTGCAAATGTGAAGATGAGAATCTTACACTGTTGGGTAAGATCAATTGATCAAACTTTTGCTGTGTCTATTTTTATACCTTTTTCTTTATTTCCAAACCCTCCAGAGCAATTTTTAAGGGCTTGATAGTATTTTGTATAATATTTGTGGAATGGTTGTTACAGATAAGATTAAGAAATGACCTACCCTGTTCGAAGGAGGTTTATGTATGCCGGATTGCAGATCATTTTGTAATGTTCTTAAATTGCCTGGATCAAACTGTTTTTAGTGATAAATCAAAACGATGCCTAATTGGAAATCAGAGGCGGATTTGATGGGGTGGCGCACCCGCGCGCGCCCCCTCTATTTTTTGCGAGCCCAGGGCGTTTCCTGGCGTTGGCATATAGCCGCCGGGCGCCCTGTAAAATCTTAAAATGTCCTTTTAGCACACGGGCCGCCTTGTAGATTTCTAAGAATTATGGTACAGGGCGTCGGTCGCCGTGTAGATCTAGCCTTTTGGGCCCCATCGGTCGCAGTATGTTCCCTGCTCCCCGCTTTTCATATTTCAAACAACCGAGCGGAAAATTTGGCGCCCCTCTATTGAGAATCCTGGATCCGCCCCAGGAAATTGTTGTTCATATACGATATTCAGGCCTGTCGGCGTGATCTGTGATTTAAATGTAATTTCAGAACACAGTTCTTTATAACTGAAATATTAGAACCCTTTTTGTAAAAGATTTGTGAACTGCTGGGCTACCCAATCGTTTAAGAAACCAGATGAGAACAGTATTCTCAATGAAATTGTGTTTAGGTGTAATTCTTTTATTAATATTGATCATAAGGTGTGTCTTCTTGAAACACTCGTTAGATCTGTGTGTGGTATTGGATAATTTTGAAAATTGTTTGAATGTTAAAAAGCTGCAGGATAAATTCTCTAGCACTAATTAACTGGTTCCAGTATTACAAACTCGTATCTGCCATTCATAGAAATGGAAAGATAGCATTAAATTAACAATGTTCATGCTACAGACACCTGATTGTTCGGTATCTAACTCAATTGTTTGCTATAATTGGGGAGTACGAATACAAATAATTGTTTAAAAAAACAAGTTTTCTTGATTTACCACCTACCGCGCCACTCCAAAAGTCATTATTGAGAGAATTGGGAAAATTTAATTCATAAGTACATTCAAAATTGGTTTACACATCTTTATTGTGGCTTATACAGGGTGAGTAAAAAATGGTATCATCCGAAAGCGCTATATCATTATCTTTAATTTTCTGCAGAGATATTCAATCTCTTAATATGGCCCGAGCTACATTCCTTAAATTACGTAGTCAGCTTTCCCCCTAACCCATTTGAAATGCACTGCGGCCAACTAGCAATGACTACCCAAATGATAAGGGTATGTCATATTATTGTCAAATACAATAAGTACTTCAAGGTGTAAAAGGTGCTAATGGTAATGTTTATTTGCAACACTTTTTTTTCAAGATGTGCAATATTTTTGGTCTACAAATATAGACAATACTGCAAAAATTATCCCGCAATATAGGGATGTTCCTTCATTCAACTCCTCCGGAAACGGATACATGTATCAAGTTAACTTTAGTTTAAATGATTGTGAATATGCCAGATGTAAAGGTCATCGATGGCAAGAGTTGTGACCAAATTTTATGGGGTAAAATTGTATCATATTCTACAGTGTCAATAAATAGCCCGATTTTCTTCTAGACATTGATTTTCCTTCTCTGAACGCGTTCAAATTTGAACAACTTTTATCTTTATTCGAACGACTGTTGCTCGATATACACCTAACCGATGCGACTGATCGTTTGGCAATAAGCAAGCAAATTAAAGATAAGACTAAGCTTTCAGAGGAGACCACATCTGTTACTAATACTTTTACTTAAAAAATTCAAAATGGTGGACACAATCAGGGTCAGTTTTTTTTACTTACCCTGTAAGATGCGGCAATAGACTCACAACTACAAACGTCATTTCAAGTTGCACCACAGAATTATTTGCTACAAGTTTTTTTTTCTCTAAAATTGGCACTATATACTAATATGATGCAGGTAAACCTTAGAAGCGAGCGCTCAGAATACACTTTCATTCTGTCAAATTTTTGCCAAATTGCACGCAAAATTCCATAAATGTTTTTTTTTTTTTCTGTCAGAGCCAACGGTCCTGCCAATTTATTGCATCATCAACATTGAAAAAATACATGTTAAAGCAGACAAAAAATTTATATATAAATATCAACGTAAAAGGTACACTTACAAAACCAATTCTTAAGATATACTATCCCACGCACCTGCTGCACACCAGCTTTGGCAAGATTGTTATTCCTTATTGCTATACATTTTTCATCAAGTATCCTGACAGTTTTTTAGCCATTTTGATACGCCTACAATCAGGGGATTTGTTTTTTTATCATCCTAGAACAATCCATATAAAGTACTTGCATAGAGGATAAGAAAGTATCAAATTTGGTGACTCAACCTCTAAGATCCTAATAAACATCTCCATCATATTTATGTAATTTGGTTATCAACAGGTTTCCGCTGGATCTCACTCCAGAATTGAGCGATGACCTCACATTCCCAAAACAAATGTGGGAGATCTTCAAACATGCCATTGCAAAAAGTACCTAGGTTACCTCAGTATGCCCATTTGGTAAAGTATTTATTAACAGACAAGAAACCTATCAATTTTAACTGAAAGTATCTTACCTGTTGGGATGGGGATGCTTTTACATATATGGTTTAAATGTTTTCCAATCTGAAGTCCTGGATCATTAAATAAAATATTCCATTTGAGTTCAGATGAAGGTGGTTTGAAAATTTCTGAACAACATATTGTAAAGAAAAATCAGTTTTCCTCCTTTTAGTTTTATAATTTTGTTAAAAATCTCGTCGCGAAGACTGCTGACATCTTTCATCCCCATCCACCATGTGGACACTTCTTTCAGTCAATGGCAATAGCATAAATGAGGGAGAAAAAATATTCCCTAAAATTAACCTTGAGGTTGTATTTCTTGGTAAATTATTCATGCTAAAATTTACCATTCTCATCCAAAAAGATCATTAAAAAACTTAACCCCATTATTCATACCAGTCTTCTGAAAACTCATCTTATTAATTTATTCTCACATCAGTATTATCCAAAGAATTTGACTTTTTGAAAACAGGACTTTAAAATATAGACGGTTCATACACCACAGTTAACCATGAGTTTAACAACGTCATATATAAACTGTTCTGAATCAATCTCACACGCTATCCTTGTTTAATTTAACACTGCCAAATTAAATTACCAACCACAAAGCTCCAGATGGTACTGAAAGAGACATTTCCATTTACCATCATTTGTATCAAGGAGACTTTTTAAATTAACCCAAGCAGTTTTTTTTAAACTATAATAATAGAAGGAATATGAATCATCTTTATCCCACCTTCTAAATTATCACCATAATTGTCTTACGATTAATCTTATCTGGTTTGCCTGACCACACAAAATCATAAATAACCTTATCTAAATCTTTAACCCTTTGAACACTAGCGGCCAGTATACTGTCTTTCGCCAAGTGCGTTTTGTTTACAAACACAAGGATGTTCCCATGACCCTGTCAATCAGCGAATTTGATCCTCCAGTATTATAATTAGCCTCCAGCAGATGTTTTGTAAGTGTTTTGGCTGCATATACCATTGCGACGGTGTAGAATTAGGTGATTTTATCGGACTATTTCTGTGGTGTTTTGGTTGATTTTTCGCTGTCAATATGGCGCAGAAGAGGAAAATGACTGCCGAGGAAGCATTGGATGCTATCCAATGACTCTGATTATCATAATAGTGATGATTTTGGGTCTGAAAGTGACTCGGGGGGATGACGAATATGGAGCTGAATCGGTAAGCTATCCTGTTACGTTACATGTACATGATGGGACAAGCTGGGGTCGTGGTCGTGGGGCCGTAAATACACATGCTGCCCCTCCCCCGGGTTAGGAACACAGCAGGTTCTACGGAACGCTGTTTCACTTCCAATGAAAATCCTGGACCCTGTGAAAATCCTGTATTTGTAAACATTATTTTGTTTACAAATACTTTATAATTGCATTTATACAGCATATTAGTATGCAACCCCACAGCTGTGCATTAACACAGTACACGCAGAGCTAGGGGGTCAGTGTGGGAGCACCGGACCTACTAGGGGGTCAGTGTTCAAAGGGTTAAGAAAATCATCTGGTGGAGATGGCAATACAGACATAAGAAAAATTAGCTGAGAGAGACCCAATGATTTGATAATGGCTATTTTGCCAATAGGCGTAAAATCTCGCATAGACCACACTCTAAGGATATTTTTAAGTTTATCAAATTTAGGAATGTAATTTAGATTACATAAGTTTGTCAAATCATTAGATAAAGTTATGCCAAGAAGCTTAACAGGCCCCCTGAGGTAAAAGTCATGCAACAACCTTTAATATAGGAGGATTAGACAGAAAGGCAGGCCAGTGGTAAAATTTGTGATTTTTCGAAATGATTTTAAGGCCAGCAATACAATGTGAAAAGTTAAAAAATCTGTATAAGCCATTTCTTTGTTTTTGACCCCCAAAGAGAATTCACTCCTGGAGGAACAAGAGTAGTATCATCGGCATGCACTAATTTAATATTTCTGTATTGTCCACCTTAATACCTTTAATGTTTTGGTTGCCCTTTGATTAATAAAACTTGATGTCACCACATATAATATATAACAAAGGACCAGATGCGAGACAACCTTGCCGAAGACCACAAAACAATGTACAAGGTGCCGGCAATGACCATTATTTGTTACACATGGTGAAATATCAGTATAAAAGGCTTTAACCCAGGTACTAAGATCAGTACCAAGGTTAAAAAATTCAAGCGCATCTAAAACAAAAGACCATTCTAGTTTATCGAAAGCTTTTTGAAAATCTACCTACAAATCGACCGGGACTATTATTATTGTTTAAAAAGTTGATCACATCAAGAGAAAGACGGATATTCTCACCGATATACCTGCCAGGCAAAAAAACCAGTCTTCGTGGAATAAAATTTCAGGTAATACCTTTTCAACGAGCGGCATGCATTTAGTAACAAAGCTTATAGTCGTGGGTATTAACAAAGAGATAGGGTCTCCATTTTTTAAAAAAGGGTCTTATCCTGCTTTGGGATTAAACTAATAATACCTTTTGATCTTATATAGCTATAATGTGAACCTTTTGCTATTTCAAATTTGTTCCATCAAATCTCCGAAAAATGTGAAGTTGAAAAAATAACAGTTCAGGATTCCAAGCTTCGCGCTAAGGAGGGGCACCCCCCCACATCCACCCCTGCCGCTTCATATATAACTCTCCCAGATCAATTGACTTATGGTAACAACATAGGGTACAAATAAAACCTTACCCCCATTTTTTTTTTAAATCAACTTAGCTTTACTGTTTAAGAACCGTTGATCTTAGATGACTATATTCATTATAAAGGTGAACTTTGCAATTTCAAATTGCCTTCCACCAAATTTTCACGAGAAAACGTACTTTGTAAAATGACCATTGCAGGCTCACTTCCACGATTCGCCGAAAGGGGAAAAAAAGCCAACCTTCCCCTCCAACCCCTGCAGCTTCATATATTAGTTTCTACAAGGTCCAATTGACTATGGTTGTTCCGAAAACTTACCCATTAACTCAATTTACTTTTTAAGACCGTTGATATTATAAACTATATTCATTATAAGTGATCCTTTTGCTATTTCAAAATTGTTCAATCATTTTTTTGGAGAAACGTGCTTTGGGAAAATAAACATTGCAAGGGGGTACCCCCTCCCCCCCACCCCAACCCCCGTAACATTAAGACCTTAACGTTTTTTTAAATCTTCTGATGTAGGCCTACTTTTTCTCTCAACCAATGGAAGCTCCAGTCCTGTGAACCGCGATGTTTTAAAACTGTTGAAAGAATGTCAGAATTTCTTAAACGCATGTGATTACATTTACATAAATATTAATAAGAATTTTCGCCCCCTGAAGGGAAATAGGTTGGCGCCCCACCACTCAGCGGTACGTCCCAAGTAAAATGGCTTCCGACCCCGATGACATGTTCCTGTATCCGGACTAAAATGCCCCAGGTTAGAAGCGTGAGCCTTTACATACAAAAAAACACGATATCCATTTCTAATATATAGGCGAGTGCCTCCTGCCCCGGGCGTTCCTCACTTAATACGTTTTAATGTATAGGTTTTCCCGGCCAATTTCGCAATTAATGTTCCATTTATAAAAGGAGATCGTTTTCGTGCGAAATTGACGATCTGTATATTTTTATAAACAAGCAAAACGTCATTCGATTTCGTTAAAGGAGCATTCGACCGGCGTAGAAATTGTCGGCCAATTGCGTAACTAGCTCAATCGATTTCATTTGGATTGCTTTTGCGATTCAATTCATTTTTCTATGTCGCCATTGAATAACAAAAATGAAAAATGAATCTTTGAATTAGCAATATTTTGCGTTTAATCATATAGTCAGGTATAATCATCCCTTCCTCAGCATTTTGGCATTGAACAATATTATATGACTGATACATAGTATGTAATGGAGTTAAACATGACCTGCTGGTACCTTATTTAAAAAAAAAGCAAAATGTAGACCTTTCTAGAAAGGAATTGATCATTATAAAGATACAACAAGTATTCATTTGAAAGTTTTTACATAATCATCCTATATGAGTGTAAACATATGCGCAAAGATGCTCTAATTAAACACGTGAATATATAGAATATATAGATAATGAAAAGTAGATAACTACATAAGCTGATTAACGGCAGAGAATGAAACGTTAACTTTTCATTGCAATATAACACTCTAGGCAACTCAACAGAATGAAGTTATAGGCGATTAACACTTAACTGCATAAGGGGTTTTTGCACTTTCCGTTAGTGCATAACGGGGGGTTCCTAGGGACCCCCCTAATATAACCACGTTCCTAAAGGAGTTGTTTAGATGAAATCCCCCACATGTTAGAGGGCTTCAAAGACAAATCAACAATAAAGAAATAAAAACTCAGAAAGTTGTTCAGTAAAAAAATTAGGGCAAAACTGATTTTAATTTCGCGTCAAAATGTTGCGAAAGACCACTAATTTGTTTTCTTCTTCTCTTCTCTTCTTTTTCTCCATCTTCACGACGACGGGCATTGCTTCCCTAGACCTTGTGCTGATTGCTTTAATTGGTGAAGAATGAACTATCTTTACCACAATAAAGCACAACACAATGGTCCTCCTCTTTCAAATTAAATTAAAAAATTTTTTAGGGTTACTTGTATAATTTCACCATATGTTTCCCTACAGTAAACTGACTGCTACATGATGTATATAAAATATTATGGCTACCATGGCCTACTATACGTTGCAAAGATTTTTTTAATTAATTTATTTACTTTGTTATGTTTACTAGGTGTATGCCTTATGAAAAGCATATTGCATAACTCGAATAAGAGTTTTCATTTTTATCATGGGCACTATCTTTCCGTTAGTGCATAATGGGGGGCTCCTATGTACCCATGCAATTAACGCAAAAAAACGACGCGATGGATTTGAATTTTTTTTGGTGCACCAATGCAAGCCAAACTAAAAGTTAGACAAATACAAAAATATAAACCAAATATTTGCAGCGTTAAAATCGCCGGCTGAAAACTAAAGTTGGGTACTTAGGAACCCCCTCCCCTTATGCAGTTTTAAGTGTTAAAGAGAATTTTTATTGAAAAATGTACATTCTAATTTTACGATTCAAATAATCATGGTTACTGAAATAACCGCATCAAGACAAATGTTAGTGTGATTAATTAATTAATGTGTCACTCTACCACATTTGGAGACGTTTTCTCTCAAAACATCAAGAAAACATTTCATGGGCAATTAAGAAGCATATATACTTTCATCTGATATGAAAAATCTCAAAGTTTGATGGAGTGAAGTGCGTGACGAGGTCATATATCAGATCACCCACACTGTTAAAAATGATCTTAAAATAACGGCGTTTTGACTGTGAGCCGGGAATCAAAACGTGCAACATACTGTAAAAAGGGACTCGAAACGTGCAAATACGGTAAAAAAAAACGTGGTTTTAACTGTTGTGAGTCCCCACTAGCCAGTCAAATCGCTGTTATTTTTAATGAACATTTTTAACAGTGCACCCACCTATTTTTCAGTTACATTAGGAGGCCCTACTGTACCATGACGATTTCAATTTGCCTGAAAAAATATAGCCTATAATTATTGTGTGTCCTGAAGATATAAAATCTTCCTAAAATTTGTTTTGACATGTTTTACCAATATATATTTTCCTGATTTTGTAATTGTAGTCATTAAACGTGAACGTATATGTGGTCCTATACGTAACGTAATGAAAGTCATAATCGCCAATTAGAATAGCACTCCCCAAATTGAAAATCCAACCGTAACAATTGTTTCGCACCGCTCTTGTTTACGTATAGCGAGAGGTGTATTGAGTCAATCCCACAATGCAACCCGTTATGGGACTTCACACAAATTTTCACCGGAAATATGGTCAGTTGATCCCACCAAAATCCTATCTTAACCCATGAATAACCCTGACTTTTACACTCATTTTCACCCCCGCAAGTGGTTAGTACTTATGGAATTTTTAGCAATGATCAATGGAAAATGTTTTTGTGGTCCCTCTAGCTTCTTTTTAACACTTTTTAATCCCTAATTATGACTGAGTTTTTACAGTATAGTCAGGCAAATTGCTATGCATTATGGGATGGGTTCAAACACCCTCTGCGTATAAGCGAAAACAGATGATGATTTTGAAATAAACGGCGAATGCGAATTGAAACATAACGAACAAACTTGCTTAACCATAAAGCTACGTTAGCTATGTACACCAAATTGGATTGACAATAATGGAATAAAGTGCTCATAGTACGAAATTGTACGTAGGATTTAGACCGATCAGCCCAAACTTGCGAAATTGATTGCCAATTATTTTTGTTTGGCTGATAAAAGTGCGAAATTGGCCGGGAAAACCTATCTTAAGACTGTTACATCTAGTAATTATAGTATAATTAAGAGCTTGGAGCAAAGGGTTTGGTTGAACATTTTGTATGTTTTTGCTTCCAACCCTCAAACTAAGTCCAGTATTTACATTCCTGTACATTAACTGTATAATTTCCAGAAAACATATAGGCTATAATTAATGTGGTGTCCTGAAGATATAAATTTCATAATTTTTTTCATGACATGTTTTTGAACCCATTTTACTGATTTTGTCATTGTAGGTCTATTACCGTTTTAAAACACTTATATTGTAGTAGGGCTTATAACGTACGTATTGAATGTATAATCGGCCCCCCCTTTTTTTTAAAAAATTAAAGAATAGCACATCTACGAAATTGAAAATCAGCCCTACATTGTTTCGCACCGCCTGTTTTGTTTACGTATAGCTAAAAAGGTTGATGAATTTTTTTCGAAATAAAATGCGAACTGACGAAATGAACAGCAAAAGACGACTTTCCATATACACCGTATACCGAAAACAGAGATGATTTTTCGAAATAACGCGAAAGGGCGAATTGAAAGCATAAAAGACAAACTTGCATACCATAATAAGCTAACCTGTTATCTATGTACAACGAAATTGATTGACGCATAATGGAATAGAGTGCTCATCGTACGAAATTGTACTTAGGAATTAGACCGATAAGCCCAAAACGTGCAAAAATTGATTGCCAACTTAGTTTTTTTGCTGATAAAAGTGCGAATTTGCCGGGAAAACCTATATTCTATACTGATACATTCTAGTATTATAGTAATACTTTAAGCTTGTTAAGCAAGGGTTTTTGGTGGCCCATTTATGTATGTTTGCTTTCAACCATCAAACTAAGTACAGATAATCATTTACAACATTACTGTACATTACTGTACAATTTTGCCAGCAAAAATATAGGCCTATAATTATTGTGTGTCCTGAAGATATAAATTTAATATGTTTTTTCATGACATGTTTGACCCATTTTACTGATTTTGTCATTGTAGTCTAATTAAACGTAAACTTATTTTGTAGGTCTATAACGTAACGTAATTGAATGTATAATCGCCAATTAGAATAGGCATCCACTAATTGAAATCAGCCACTACATTGTTTCGCATCGCACGCACCGCTCTTGTTTACGTATAGCGAAAAAGGTTGTGATTTTTCGAAATAATGCGAAATGACGAATTTCAATCCTAAGACGAACTTTACAAATACAAGTATAGTCGAAAACAGATGATGATTTTTCGAATAAACTCGAAATGGCGAAATGGAAAGCATAAAGACAAACTTGCCAATTACATAAGCTAACGGTTATGCTATTGACAAGAAATATGGGTGGAATTGACGATAATGGAACAGAGTGCTCATAATACGAATTGTACTTAGGATTTAGACCGATAAGGCCCAAAAGTCAAATTTATTGCAAAATTAATTTTTGTATTTTTTGATTGATAAAAGTGGCACATGAAGACTAAATATGATTACGGTAGAACCTTTAGCAGCGAGCGCTCGATCACTTTTTATTCGTCAATTGCCAAAATGCACGCAAGGAATTCCATATTGTTTTTTTTTTTCTGCAGAGCCAAACGGTCCTGCCAATTTTTCATGCAAACATTGAAAATACATGTTTTAACACAACCAAAAAATTTATATATAAAAAAATAAACCTAAGGATCAAACGCAGTACACTTACAACACCAATTAGCTCGCTCGCTCTCTCAGTGTATAATCTGGCGCCCCTGCTGTCGGCGAGGGGGGTGCCAGCGTGGCACAAGTTGTTATTCCTGATTGCTAATACATGGTTCAGTATCCGTACAGGTTTTTAGCCAGGTGAATAAAGACGAAAACTACACTTCGCCTTACCATAAGGGCTGGTATGTGTTGATTAACATGGATAGTACCAGAAAGCAAACAACACACAGTGAATGGGGGTTACTACACTGGTGGGTCTTCAGGGGGGGTAAGGTAGGTGAGAGGGGGGGGTCGAGGTGAGGTGAACGAGTGGGTGTGTGAAAAACTCAGACTCGGGTGGCACGATAGCGAGTCCATGAAACCACTAATCGGCAAAACGGGACGCTGTCAACAATAACATTGGAACATTGAGCAGGTAAATGGAGGGAAGGTGGTCATAACACAGCAAAAGCAGGGTGTACTGGGCGTTCAAGGGAGTACTCAACGCAAATGTAAACGTGACTTAGTTCCTGCAGGGCCTTGGACCAGGAAGGACAAGTCTAGGGGAGTGTGTTGATGAGCAACCTCAGTGGTCAACATTGCCAGGAGCAAAAGGAACATAGGTTCAATCAAATCCAGTGTGGAAAGAGGGGATTACACCAAGAACCTAGGCAAAATGTGAAACTGAAGTAGCGGAAACTGTGGCTGGGGAGGCGTTGAATATATGGAGTGAAAGGTGAATCCAAGCGAAGTCGGGATCAAAGAAGGAAAAGATTCCATGTAGGGCAGAGGAAGGTGGTTTAAAGTTTTTCTGAACACATATTGTGGAATCAGTGTTACATACTTTGTAGTTTTAGGAAGTTTGTAAAAATCCGGCCGCGAAGACGATGACAGCTTCATCCCCATCCACCAGGTGGACACTTCTTTTCCATGTCAATGGAATGCATAAATGAGGGAGAAATATCCATAAAATTAACCTTGAAGTTGTAGGGCCTTGGGAAAATTATTATATGCTACATATTGTTACCATTCCTCAGCCAAAAGATCATTTAAAAAACTTAACCCCAGTATCATACCAAGTCTGATGAAAAACCATCTTATTTATTCGCGGTCGCACATCAGAATTATTTCCACAAATTTGACTTTAAAACAGGATTTTAAATATAGAGGCGGTTATACACAACCACATTAACGGCATAGAATGTATCCAACAAACAACAATCGGTCCTCAATCTAAAACTGGTTCTGGTTAATCAACTCAACCCCATCACAAACACAATCCTAACAGCCGGGTTTGCAATAACACATTACACTGCCAAATTTAAATTCCACCAACAGGCTCCAGATGGTACTGAAAGAGACATTTCCATTTACCATCATTTGTTCAAGGAGACGTGTAACCCAGCAGTTTTGTAACCATAAGAATGAAGAATATGAATCAATCTTTAGCCCCCCTGCTAAATAATCACAATAATTGTCCCTTTGACGATTAATCTTATCTGTTGCCTGACCTCACAAAATCATAAATAACCTTATCTAAATCTTTAAGAAAATTATCTGGTGGCGAGGGCAATTTCAATTCAATTCAATTCAATTTAGTTTTATGAGCATTATCATCAGCCAATACTTACATAATGATTACACATTATTTACTGATATGATTGAAAAATATGAACATATTAAGAGGGGCAAAATAATATACAAGAAGTTTGAAATGGCATTATATCAAATGCGGGAGAGGCCATAATAAAGTCTGGTGGACTTTGAACATGACCCCACCTTAAAATATACAAGGATTATGATTAATAATTTAACTACGGGACAAGACATGACAAGACAAGACAGGACGGACGATACAGGACGAGGACATTGACAATTATGTTTTAACAAGATCAGGGCAAAAGAACATTGATGAACGTGGCGACCAGTAAGACCGATAAAAGATAAGGATAAACAAGGTATTGCAATTATTGATGGTCACTATAGAATTGAGGGGAGCAAATACTGATGACATGAAGACTGATGCAATACAGACATAAGAAAAATTGAGCTGAGAGAGACCCATGATTTTGATAATGGGCTATTTTGCAAAGATGCGTAAGATCTCGCATCGACCACCCTCTAATATCTTTTTAAGTTTATCAAAATTTAGGAATGTACTTTAGATTAAACATAAGTTTGGTCAATCATTAATAAAGTTATGCCAAAAGCTGAACAGGCCCTGAGTAAAAGTCATGCCACAACCTTTATCATGGAGGATTATACAGAAGGAGCCAGGTGGTACAAATTTTGTGATTTTTTCCCAAATTGATTTTTGGCCCGAAATATAATTTGAAAAGTTTATAAAAATCTTGTTAGCCATCACCAAGCGAATCCCCATCCTGGAAAAAGAGTATTCTCATCGGCATATGCACTAATAATTATTCTGTGTCCCCCGCCCCACTTAATACCTTTAATGTTTTGGTTGCCCTTTATTTAATCAAACTTAGATTTTCAACCACATATAATTATAACACAGGACGGTGGACAACCTTTGCCTAGACCCCAAACACTGTAAAATAAGGTTTGCAGGCATGACCATTTTTGTTACCCAGTGAGGAAATATCAGTATAAAAGGCTTTAACCAGTTTAATAAGATCATTACCAAAGTTAAAACATTGCAAGAGCTCTAAAACAAAGACCATTCTAGTTTATCGAAAGCTTTTCTGAAAATCTATTATACACATCAGACCAGGACTATTATTATTTGTAAAAAAACTTGATCACATCAAGAGAAAGATTCTCCCAATATACCTGCCAGCCAAGAACCAGTCTGGTCGTGGGAGATATATCAGGTAATACCTTTTTCAACGAGCGCATGCATTTAGCTAAAGCTAAGTCGGTATTTAACAACGAGATTGGTCTCCATTTTTATTTTTTTAAAAAGTTGGATCCTTATCCTGCTTGGGATTAAACTAATAATACCTCGGCCGCTGTATCAGCAGACAATTTCCCCTTTATGAAAAGAAATAGTAAAGCTATTCCACCAAGACTTGCAAATAATCATTAAAGAACAAGTTTATAAAACTCATTTGGCAACCCATCAGTGCCCGGAGTTTTATTATTGGACATATTCCTCAAAGCCTAATGCATCCTGAATAGTGAAATAAAGGCCCTTCGCAATGTTTCTGAAGCTCCTCACTGAGCTTTACTGTTATGACGTCCGTAGACGGCTAAGTTTCAGAAATAGCCTTTGCAAAACAAATAAAATGAGCCTTGTGCACAAATGGATCTAAATTACTATAATAAACATTTTAATGATCTTTACTTGATTTTGGTTCAAGAATTTGGTATGTCCAAACAAAATTACATATACACAATTATTTAAGATTACTTAAAACAAAAATGGTTTACTAGTGTCCTGGTGTGAAAGTGTTTTGCAGTTCAACGATGATATTTCCTCACAGCGAAGACGCCAAAAGGACACGCACAAGTTCAATACAAAACTCCTCAGTATTAAGATTCCAAGGAATCTTCTCAGTCCTGAAGGTAATCTGTCCATCAGTTTTCAATACTACAAGGTTAAATTAAGTCCCTCGACAACAATAATCCCAGTATATCAGTCCCAGATAATCACCACGATTCTATCTGTCCCAAATTTGGAGCCTATTTTGATTCCCAGACTTTCGGCTTCAAAGACTACAGTAGAATAATTACAGCAACTGCTGCTCACATGGAATTATAAAATATAATAAATCCTGGCACTGTGTTGGATCTCAATCTACCATTAACTATTATTGTAGATAAAACGAGGCTACTGCATACTTATAAGTTATTGCAACTGCTGAACCGCGAGACTAGCTCAATCTCCTACTAGCTACTGACTTCACAAAACTCCCAGTCTAAAAATAGACCATTACATCTTTCTTATGCATAAACATGACCTAATTTACATCACTCATATATTTAACTTTGTGGGGGAATTCCCAGATCTTGCAATTTTTGATCTTTTAAAGCATAAACAGCTGAGTCAGTTACTAATTTTAGCCCATTCTTGGGAATCCCCCACTTCCCCTATAGAGCAATCTAAACAGGTGCCCTTAGCAAAAACAACTAGGTTATTCCCCTTTTGTCTCTTTATAGTAAACAAAATACTTTTCCTGTGAGAAATCTTTTCTCAATAAATTGAGAAATAATTTTTAAAAGTTTAATCAGAAAACTGATGGAGGCCATATAACAATCCGCCCCTTAAACGAAAATTTGATGAAATGAAATTTTTCCAAAATTTGCTTATTACTGTTTAAAACCATTTTGTGGTTAATTTCACATACAGTTTTATACACAGTGCAAATTCTACCTTTTTATTATAATGTTCTTGCATGCTGCCTTCATTCTATATTACATAAGTTGTAATACCTACATTTCTTGACACAATTTAGGCCTCTCTGGACAAGGCATCTGCCAAGCCATTCTCTTTTTCCTTTGATATGTCTTATGTCCCAGATGTATTCCCTGTAAGTTTAACCCAGCGTTAAATTCTGTCCGGCAGAGTCTTTTAATTTCCTCATCCCCAAATTACTTAAAATGCAATTCATAAATAGTATTGGGTACATTGTTCCCAAAACGCATCAAAGTGCAGTTTGACTGGGTCTGAATTTCCCCCCCCATCTCACTACTACCTGGTTCACTGAGATGCTGAATTTGATGGCTCTGAAACGTCCCCGACAAATGCACTATCCTGGTATGACAGGTGTCTCACTGGGTAATCAGGAAATATGTTTCCCACTCATGCATTACTCTTGTGGGAGATGGCCTAATTTCTTGTCTAAATTGGCAGTATGTCGATTTGCAATTTGACACAATACTCATTTTCTGTGTTTTTTACATTTGCTGTATTTGTTCAAATTCTAACTCTGTGATATCAACCATTTGTACACTCCTCACTAACTCTAGATGACATTACACAGCAGGCTTTATGTCATCATCTCCTTCATTATAACTCTTTGAGCATATTTATGTGAGATAATTGTCGACTTTTACGTCTACCTGGTTTTTTTATCACATAGTCAAGTTCTCCCACGTTGTTCTCAAACTCATATGGTCCAGAATACTTGGCTTGCAAGGATGCCCTTGTGTTTTGGAAAAAGTGCCAAAACTCTATAACCTGCTTGAAATCCCTGTTCCTTCCATCTTTGTGTCCAAGATAACCATGTTTTTCTTGTTTGCCTCTGTCAATCAAGCCAAAACTGGGTAATTTGCAGTGTTAATTAATAATCAATTGAAATTTGTATTTGGATTAGTACAAATTTCCCACGCTCTTCGCCGCTCAGAGAATATACATTATTACTAGCAGGACTGTTTCAAATACCACAATGACTCGATGATAATGAAATTAGTATGTCAGCACGCCACACTGATTTTGCAGTGTTTGATTAACCAATTTGAATTGTTTTGATTAACATTTCCTGCCGCTTACGCCAAATCATAT
The DNA here is from genome assembly GCA_023653785.1 of Ophioderma brevispina. Taxonomy (NCBI): domain Eukaryota; kingdom Metazoa; phylum Echinodermata; class Ophiuroidea; order Amphilepidida; family Ophiodermatidae; genus Ophioderma; species Ophioderma brevispina. Next base: position 31,103 of record JAMKCH010002803.1, read on the forward strand.
AAATGGTCACTTACAGGTCTGTGTCAAAGATCAAAAATGACACGATTGTAATTGAAATTGGCGTATTTTTGAACACTTTGTGCATACTTGTTTTAGGAATGAGACACACGGTTAAAATTTGTTTAAAAATAACGGTGTTTTGACTGGCAGCGGGGACTCACAACATTAAAACAACGGTTTACCGTTATTTGCACGTTTCGAGTCCCTTTTTACAATTATTTGCACATTTCGAGTCCCGGCTGAAGTCAACAATGTTTTTTTGAAGAACTTTTTACAGATCAATCCATGCCTTTAGATGCCACACCAAAATTTTAGGATTGCCCTGCTTCCGCTTTAAATCCAGTAGATCGAGCTTCCGGTAGATATAGGTCGACCTTTTTGAATCCACTTTTTTGCCCTGGCTTGCCACTGACGTTCCTCTCCACAACACCTGTCAATTTTTTCTTGACTGGTAAAATTCCTTTTTTTTGAGATGATATCTTTATATCATTTTGAGTAATGGGGGTCCCGCAAGCTAAGTGTCAAGAAATGGGGTCTCGGGACAAAATGTTGGGAAACCCTGATTTAAACCCGTGCATTACCATCACCCATAGAGATATAATCAATAGACGAATGACAATGGGCCATCTTAATTTGACAACCTTGCTGACAGACTGGGTATTCCCACTTGCATTCTTGATCACTTAGTTGCGTAATCAGCATAAATGCTACCGCCCGCAAGCCATTACTTAGTAAATCTACAGGTCAGGTCCGGTTTTCGTAATAATTTTGACTCGGGTTAATGTGCCGTAGTGGCATATTAGTGGCCATATTTTTTTATGAACAGTTGTCTAAAAAAAATCCTTAAAATATCATTGGAACACCTATGAATTTGTCATGATGGGAAAGGGTTGTGAAAGCATCCTATCATTGTGTTAACAATAACATCAATGTTTGCTGCTTATGTAGCGGCTTACTGATTGGTCACTACTCGTCTTATGACCCATGTATAAGAAGCCTTTCTACATGGGCTGCCTGTGACGAACACCAAAAGAACTATGTATACAACAAGCATTTATAAATACATGGCCACTGATCTTGTATGAAAAAAAAAAAAAACAAGCAATTATCATGGCTGCTGAGCATGTGTAAACAGCATTTATTCATGCCCCCCACTGTGACAAATGCCGAAAGTGGTCAAAGTCTTGCAATTTCAGTTGAATTTTATATTTTTCATGATTTAATTTTTTAAGTAATAGCAGAAATTACCATAACATTCCAGGGTTCATTCTTTAGGATTTTGGGTATGATTTATGAAAGTTTGCTCATACTCCAAATCCTATGGCTTAACCCATAAAATGACTACAATGCCAACCTTATTCTTTTTTCCTTTTTGAGAAAATTATTCTGGGCCAGAACAGGCATTTTTGATGTCTTGGAATTGCCGAGTTGGGATGTCTCAAGCGTAAAACACGAGTCAGAGAGATATGTTTAACCGAGGGCTGTTGCTGTAGACCCAATACATGGGTAAGAAAACAGGGTTGGAACAGAGGACACAAAGATGCATGTGAATATAATTGTTAAGGATCAATATTCTGCATTGATTGCAATCCCATAGCCCGCATAAAATGTACATTATTAGAGTTACTTTGATTTCAGAACATAAAGGCATAAAATGGTACATATGATAGTTTCTTTGATTCAGAAAAAGTCAACATCAATAACTCAGCCCCTACATTCAAGGTGCAACGAGAGATTTCACATACAGTTCCCTAAAAATCGAAAGTTACTGATTTTTGCCCTAGACAGTTTCCATAAAAATATCCCCATCTGAAAGGATTAACCTGAGAAATGGTTCCTTTGGTACAAAAAAATGTGAAATTTCTAATTTCGTATAGTAGCAAATACGAAATTCAGCTTATTTTTATATTGAAATATAAGCATCTCAAAATCACCCTTTTTCTCTCTTTTAAGATATTCTGTAGCCAAACACAAGTTAAGAAATCTATTGAGTATCTAATCTATATAAATTACTATTAATACACTATTTGGGTGCCTCAAAATCTCTCATTGCACCTTTAATTGCGGACTTTATGCTATCCTGCAGGATTTAGGTCTGTTTTCATATGTTTTGTCTGTTAGGCTGTGGACTCTTCAGTATTTCGTCATGCCCCAATATTCCAAACCTATGAATCTTCAAACTTGGTAGGATGGTAACCATTTTTTGATGATTTTGGGTGCTTGTAAAACTTTTTGCATCCTTATGGAATCAAACCACTAAATAAACTCTCCAATAGACTGTGTACAAAATGACCTCGCACCAAACGTCAATTTCTCCGGCTTAGTGGCTGTTATTTAAAACTGATTTTTTTAATCAAAGTAAATATTTAAAATAATCTTAACAAAAATGAAAAAGTCATATGATGAGGCTGATTTTTTGAGCTACAGAGCCATCGAAAGATTTGCAATGTTTTCAAAACGTTCAGGCCCCTAGCTGAAAGGCGTACTAGAAATTAAATGGGCAGAGTTTTCCCCAAACCTAAAAAAATGGCACAGACAAAATCTTACCACCCAAATGGTTTTGTTACTAGTCCACAAGTAATGATTAATTTCAAATTCATTAAGAACACAACTTATCAAACTTTTGGAACTCTTCATTTAGGCAAGTGCCATATTTGGGACGCCAACACTGTCTCGGCACTGACGTCCGTCTGCTACCCTAGTTTATTTAGTTGTGTCAATGACATTCCTGTTTATAGGTTTGATGTTTTTGATTGCAGAGATGTAACTTTTTATGTGAACTTCTGCTATTTCAAAAGTTCCTATTTAAATGTTCAAAAAATATTATAAATTAAGTAATTGAAATCCCTAAACCTAAATGTACCCTATGTGAAGCCTGCTACACGGGCACTCTGACATATCTCTCATTAACAAAGAGAGATTTGTTGGTCTAGAAACCTTCCGTGGTTGCAATTACTCTTGGGATTGTTTAATCTGCATTCACTTTATACAACATCTTTGTCTCATATTTGAGCTATGTCTTACTGGACTGACTGGGGCCTGAAAAATGCCTACATTGGCCTTGTGGGAAGGCCGGAACCATGAAACTGAACTGTAAAGAAAGATATGTGTGGCCAATGGAATAACAATAGATTACCCTGCAGACAAGATTTATTGGACCGATGCACACCTGGATTTATCTTGCGTAAGTCATCAGTTTTATTTAGGGGACCATTGTTCATTCAGTCAAGTAAAATATTTAATGTATCACTTCATAAATATTAACTGTCAGGCTGTATAAAATTTTACATTCCTTAAAAAATAAAGTATCCCATGAATCCAAATATGATGACCAAATTTGGTTGAAATCAAATTTGTGAAAAAATCCATCATAGTAATTAGGTTTTCAGGTGTGATAAAAGCAAGGTATGCAATTAACCTACACTCCTCTTTTTTTTCATCAACCCATCAAAAAAGCCTCAAAGAACCTCAAGAACATTGACAATTATGATTTTGTAATTTCCGACATGGATTTTGTACAGAAAGGTTTATTTGACCATCTACTTTTTTCCCTAGTATCCCCATGTTTTATCAAAGGGCCATGGCCCGATCGCTTACAGCTGTTATATTGGCTGTAAGGTTATTATCATTTTTAATTAATAATGTGCAAAATCTGCTTTTGTTCTCATTCAGTTATGCAGACCTGGATTTTTCCAATGTTTTCACCATGTCCCATTAATGACAACTCTTCTCACACGTTGCCACACCCATTTTCCGTGTCAATCTTTGAAGACGTCATGTACTGTACAGATTTGAATCTTTCAAAGTGTACACTCCCAACAAAAGAGATGGAAGTAACAATACAGGAGGTGCTGACAGAGCTAGTACATATGCCAATGGGACATTCATGTCTGCATCCTCTAACCAGGATCCATGTGAGGCATTACACTATTAGTCAGGACCGAATTAGGCGACCAATTGCCGCGTATTCAAGGTTTGTCAAACAGCATGGCAATGCACTGTGAATTGGTTGATGGTGTAAGTATGGGCATTGCAACATAACTCTTAGTAGTGCAAGTAGCATGATGAAATCCTTAAAAAGCGTGTAATTTACAGTAAAATGGCCAAAATGGGCTGAAATTACTAAGTGCGGAAATTTTGAGTAGTCATTTCCTGAATCTAAAATCCCCTGCACTGGTACAACTTGTACAATTTAAAATAACCATCTTTGTTACTTGGGAATTTTTTAACAAACAGGTAAAGACAAGACTAGTGTAAGAAAAATTCATGAAAATAATACAAATAATAACTTTAGGATTTAGCATTGTATTTGGATATTCCTCCCATACATTTGAACTTTCTTATCCCCAAAATCAGTGGTGAAATGGACATTCCATTTTTAGATAGGGCCTATTATAAAGTGCCCTGAAGGCTGAACGAGAAGCAACTCCCTCAGGGTATATTGATGTATTCAGCTGGATCATGTACGTCATGTACGTGACTTAGACACTATATTGAATTTAAGCATGTTTTTGTAAATCATGTTTCTTATCAAGATAGTACTTGGTAATTTTTATTATCCAAAATGAAGTTTTCAAAGCATTTATTGCTTAGTACAACAGAAGGGGCAGGAATATGTTTTTTGAACCTAAAAACTTTTCAATAAATAGCAGCAAGCGTAATTTTTCTGTATGTTCATTAGGCAAATTTCCGCCCCGTCGCACTTGATTCCGTCCCGTCATGGAAAAGGAACACTGCTATATTTGGTGTTTGAAGGAGAATATTGGAAAGATTTTATTGTTTTGTTAACATGACAGTTGCAACAATATTTGATAGTTTTGGAAAGTTTCATTCAATTTGAATACTTTTTTTAGCCCTCGAAAATAAAAAAAAATGCTGCCTCAAAATGCGACTGGACGGAATTTTACTCTTTTAATCGGTTTTTTTTTTCCTACTTTAAACACACTTTGAGAATGTTTTTAATGGTTGATTTGTGTGAAAGAAATATTAAAGTGCAAAAAAACAGAAATTTGTTATCTCCTTTTATATTAAGATTATCCTTTTTTTCAAATTCCGTCCCGTCGCACCAAGAGGGCGCCATTTTTATCTTTAGTTGCCTTCTGCAAAACGATGCAATGTAATCGCAAAAACTTTTTTTGTTTCATAGGCTTTGGTTATTACCCTTTGTAGCCATGGTTGTAATTTACTTCAATAGCAGTCTTGGATTTTTTAGGTTTGGTGGGATTGAACCATTTTTTGGCTTTCGCCCAAGTGATAAGTTTACGAAACCTATTCAATCGAGGACCAAAATTAGCAACGCTATATAAATCCCCAGTAACCATGTACCTAGATCCTATGGTGTTAAAGACTCGCAATAAATACCTGTCGCTTTTCTGTCATAACTGTGGCGAGACATTATCAATGTGGTTCAAAAAGGAGATATTTTTAAAATCATGAATTTTCAAATCTCTCCTGCAAAGATTTTCATTGCTGGAGTTACGGCAGGAGCAACGATATGACAGATACCAGAGACCGCAAAAGCCGTGTTTCAATAGTCGAACATTTTTGTACTGGGCCCATTTATAAATAGCCAGTAAACAATGTTTCTAGATTCTATGGTGTTTTACGGCGGTTCACATATGTCGCCGTCTCATACCCGCAAAGACGCTTTCTCTTCCATTTTTAAAATACAAGTTAAATATGAAAGATACGCACATGAATTATACCAAAAGCAAATCTCTATGACAAATACCCGCCACAAAACTACACACCTTCGCTCAAATTCTAGGTTTTATAGGGAAAAGAAAGAGGGGGGGTGGGGGAGGGGGAGAAAGAAAGAAAGAAAACCGGACAGAAGAAAAACACAGTCGAGTTCCTCGACTGTTTAAGAAGAAAAGAAAACCGTACAGAAGAAAGACACAGGCGAGTTCCTCGACTGGTGTAAGAAGAAGGAAACCGTACAGAAACAAAACATCGATCCCGACTGTGTAAAGGAATTTGGGTGAAAAATTGAGGTAAGATATGAAAGATTTTTCTTGGCTGATAATTCACCCATTCCAATGGGATTTAACAGTTAAGCTGGTTTAAAGGGAAAAAAAGAAAAACAGTGTTGGTGTATTACCTCATTTTCTCCACCAATTACGTCAATTTGTTTCATCACGGCAAGTCGAAAAATGCAGATCAATGAAAACCTCAACTGGTCACAGTTGAGTAAAACATGTCAAGGTCAATTTTGTGTTTTTTCATGCACACATTGTTTTGATTCACTCTGTCATAGTAACCACGGTCTTTAACCCACATAAAAGAGTCGCCTGCAGAAATACTGCATTTTTCAGGTGACCAGGTCCTTGACATTTTCTTAGTTTAAGCAAGGTGAATCCTAACACATTTTATACGTGTTAAAATTCCGGATTTTTGAGGGCACTAAATTTGCTTTTCTATCCTCTGCTGCCATTTATTGAAAAATGCTCTTCTGATTGGTCCAGTTTACTGTCCTTATTCTGCAATAATGGGTCCCCGCCAAATGCATTTTCTCATAATATCACGCTGTTTTCGGTAATAGCAAATAGAAACAAGGCGGTTTCTCGAACCACAAAGTTCCCCCCCGTCGCGATAGTACATGGAGGGAAATATAATTTTATGACTGCATACGTAGATAAAAACTCGACTACGCCAAATTTGGCAATGGTCATGACAAAAGTCTGCAATATATGAAAACCAATGTTATCGTCATTGTTAGCGAAAATGTTTTAGATTAAGCTAGACAAACTGTCATTTGATTGCAACTTCCCAAACTACACGCTTTGAGCCAATAAGGTCTCAGTTCCTTTAGCAGAGTTCGCTGAATAACTTCCGTTCACTGGCCATTGAATTTGGAAGAAGCATTCCAAAAGGGCCTAAATCCATTTTTGGTTGAAATTGAGTTATTAGTAAATCAGATAAAGAGTGTAAAACCACACATGTTGACACTAAATCTCACGTTTCCAGCAGACTCCCACTTCAAAGTTATGGAATTCCGGCATTGTCCGGAAAATGTTCAGGAAAAGTCCGGATTAAAAAAATCTAATTTTCTTACAGAAAAATGGTAGAAATTGTTGTTAGCCTCATTCTAAGCTAAAATTACTAACCAAAAAGGAAATTTTGAAACTGATAGGAGTACCTGAAAAATACTTCCAACATAACGACTGATAAACCATTAACTGTCATAACTCGAGAGTTTATAAGCAATTCGATGCGGTTTTCGATTCTCATTTCCATCTGAGATTCCCTTTACATTGAATCTTCTTTAATTGTTTACGGATAGTAGTTTGTCAAATTTTTGTCTGAAATATATGCCAAAAGGACCCCTCACAAATAAACTTCACACAGAAACTTTAATACATAGAAACCTGATAAAATCCGAGAGTAAAATTAGACTTCTACATGGGGGGACCTTTCAAAAAAATAAGAATTGATAAAGTGCAATGTGATTATTTTAAAAATGGGGATTTCTTCAGAACTATGAAACGTAGATTTAGGCCCTTTTGGAAATGATCTTGAAAATACACCTGTTATTTGATATGATTTATGACACACAATGTCATGCCATGTTAAGATATACATGCACAACTCATTGAACCTTTGTCCTTTGGATGAGCATATTGTTGTAACTCAGAGTGTCTGTTTTCATTCTGTCAAATTTAGTCGGCATTGGTTCATTGATTTGTAAACAAGGCTTTTATGCAACATATGCCATTAAGTATAGTGGTTAGAAGGGGCCTAGGGGTTCCCGTGCATCCCTGAAACAATTCTAATTAATGTCTCTATCAGAAAAAGCTAGAAACTAATACATAGAAAACGATTAGCCATGTTAAAATTTGTTTCAAAAATTGTCCGCCGTACTTTTTTATGCAAATTATGCAAATTAGGATCGCCAATACAGAAAATTAATATACACAAATACCACCTATGAGTTTTATTGGCCAATCTATGTTTCTCACACTTTAATTAACATTTTTTTTCATAATTTGGGGATGATATATGGCATGATTTTTTCTAAGTTTTAAAACTTTTTGAAGGCGGACAAATTGGCTGCCATATTGAATTTGTTGTACTCAAAAAGATAGATATGAGTTTCTAATGGTCAAAGACATATAATTCTTTATTGTTATTTTATAACTACACAACTAAATATTACAGCTATGCAGCACTTTTATGCTTTAGGCCTACGGGTCTTTGAAGCGACCATGTTGGCTGCCATCTTGGATCTGTGCAAAATAACCATACAATAACGCTTGACAAGAGATTATAATGACCCTAAAGCAATAATTTGTGTTTCTTGTACATGTAGTTGAGATATGGTGAAAACTGTCATCTGTAAATTATGGCGATCTTAACTTCCATACATAAAATGGTACGTGGGACAATTTTTTTTTCAACACAGCTAATCGTTTTCTAAGCATTTTTCTGATATAGAGACAATGATTAGAAATTTATTTCAAGGGGTTCACGGGACCTACTACAGTATAAATATTTGTCATCTAGCAAAAAATTAGCTAGTACAATTAAAATAATTATGACGTGTTTGTATTTCATTCACAGTAACCGCCTTATCGAGTTTGTCTATATCGTATGCAGTAACAACAGACTCTGCCATCACTATTTTAGTAACAGAGGCCATCAACACCGAAGTAACAGACACAACGGAGGGAATGCAATCTGTGGCAACGTCAACTTATTTTACGAACACCACTAGGGAAACATCAAAAGAAATGGATGTTACCATAACAACAACTGATGTTGCAATTGCCACAGTAGAAACAACAAAGGGAGGATACACTTCAACTGCAAGAACAGACGAAATAACTGGTACACCTACAGAGGAGGTAGACTCCACAGCAGAAATAAGTAATACTAGAACTGCAACCGCCATTGCAGGAACAACGGTGGCTTTCCAATCTACAACCGCTTATTTTGCCCCTATCACTGCAGGAACAACAGAGGGAATAGATACCACCATGGCGACAACTCCTGTTGCAGTTTACACAATAGGAGCAACAAACACGGAAGACACAGCGGAATCCACGACTTACGCAACAGAGGGAGTAACAGAGGGAGTAACTACAATAGCAACAATAGTAACCAATGTTGGAATTGATACCACCAATGAACGAACAACGGAGAAAATCCAACCTACGACATCAACTAATTTTGCTCCTACCACTGTTTTAACATCAGAGGAAATAGATACTTCCATGGCAACAACTCCTGTTGCAGTTTACACAATAGGAGCAACAAACACGGAAGACACAGCGGAATCCACGACTTACGCAACAGAGGGAGTAACAGAGGGAGTAACTACAATAGCAACAATAGTAACCGATGTTGGAATTGATACCACCAATGAACGAACAACGGAGAAAATCCAACCTACGACATCAACTAATTTTGCTCCTACCACTGTTTTAACATCAGAGGAAATAGATACTTCCATGGCAACAATTCCTGTTGCAATTTCCACAGTTGGAGCAACAAACAAAGGAGAGACCGCGGAATCGATGACTCACACAACAGAGGAAATAGTAAATACAATAGCAACAATAGTAACCGATGTTGGAATTGATATCGCCAATGAACGAACAACGGAGAAAATCCAACCTACGACATCGACTGATCTTGCGACTACCACTGTAGGAACCACAATGGAAATAGATACCACAACGCCGACAACCGATGTCGAAACCACTATTGTAGGAACATCAAGGGAATTAGCAACAGCAATTGCAACCACTAACACTGATGTTGATACAACAAAGGAGCTTTCTACAATAGCGCCAATCGATGATGCAACTTCGCTTATGGGTTCATCAGAAGCAAAACACACAACGCAAGTTGCAATTGATGTTGTGACTGCCATAGTGGGAACAACAAAGGAATAGCCACCACAATACCAGTAAGTATGGTGACTGAAGCTGCTACCAACATTGTAGATTTAACAGAAGAAGTGACAAAACAATACCAATAACCGATATTGCAACTGTCCTTGCAGGATCAACAGATATAGAGGTAACACCTGCGAGGACGGTTTTTGGCTCAATAGAGGAAGTGAGTACTGCTGCACTAGAAGCAACTGAGTTAGCAACCGTCTTAGAAGAAACAGTGGATGAAGTACAAACAACAATGACAAGAGTAGACCAAACTGTTGGATCCACCATTGTTAGATCAACAGAAGAAACAGTTACTACATTACCAGTAACTGATGGTGTCACTAATCTTGTTGGAACAACAGAGGAATATCAGGCTACAATAGCCCAAACAGATATTGCTACCGCCATTACTGGATCAACAGAGGAAACATATATTGCATCAGAAACAATGGAACTTGCTACCGCCATTACTGGATCAACAGAGGAAACATATGTTACATCAGAAGCAATGGAATTAGGTGACATGGTTAGTGTTACAACTGACTTTGTTACTGCAGAGGCAACCGTTACAGAGGATACCACAGAGCTACCAGAGACAGACGAAAGTACCTTTTTGACAACGTTCTATTTGGAGACTGAGGTACAAACGACACCTGGTGAAGGTAAAGTTTTAATTAGTTGTTTTAGTGAAGTGTTATTTTGTTACTAACATGTTTTGAAAAAAATTGTAAAATATAAAAGGGGTTTAAGTGATCGCCAAAATGGTAAAGTGAGAGAAAAAGGCATATTTTGGCCAAAACTAATAATAATGGTGAAAACGAAACCATGAAATACCATTATATGGCCTTTAGAAACACGAAATTACAGTATTGTTAACATGCTTCACATCCATTGTTGTTATTATGCTTCGGATCCATGATGGTGTCAAAAATGGCCGCCAGAAACGTTTCAATTTATAGCAAATATGTAATTAACCCAATATTGTTAATCTAACTGCAACTTAAACTGTATATAAAAAAATGAGTTGTAACTCAGGGACCACTTCATCTTGCAGACAAACTTTTTGGGCTAACAAGTTGAGATTCAAGATGGCATCCAAGGCTGCCAAATCGTTAACATTTAAGTGTTGTTTTGATATGTGTAAACATGGTAAACAAAATAGATACACCATTATCATCATATGATAATCACGTTGCATCATTCTCTACCACCCTATCTCGCTACGCACTTATTACTATTCCACCTCTCTGTACACCCTCTCTCTATCAAACACCTGGAAGTCTCCTAGACAAGCAAGGGACAAGCATTTCTGATATGCAACCGTTAATTTCAAATTAATTCTTTGGTATTTTGTTTACGTTTAATATGGAAAGCCAATGGCTTTTAATCATGGGATGTATTGGTAAACCACTTATATCGACTTATCGGTACATCTTCTATCCTGTGCATTGAAATGTGTATTTGTCTATAATTGCCTGTTTGAAATTGTTATTCTGCTTTGGAAATGCAAGAACATTAGTCCACTAGACACGGCAAGTTCCAAAATACAAGAACTTGTTGGTTAAAAAGAAAGCATAAGCCCAACTGACCCATGAATAGCTCCCCAGAAGCAATCAGTTGTAGTTGGCAGTAAAAAACTGATTGTTAGACTTGCTGTTCAGCGATTTAAAAAAGAACAAGAGTATTCGGGACCGGATTCCGGACGGGATCATCGCTTGTGCAGAATTATCATACAGAATCGTAGACATTTTTTTTCAGGAACATTATTGATGAGTTCAAGCACAACCAAAAAGACACAAATTTATTCGGTGTACCTTTGTGACATGGTGACGGTGATAAACAACATGGCCATGGGGTTCCAGCACGCCCGCCTCAAAGTCGAACCAGACCTCGTCCAATTCGTGCTTGCTGTTCTAGCTGGTAATTACGAAACCAAGTGCTTATGGCATCCGAGTGAAGTTTTCAAAGGACAAGAAAACTCCACCGACATATAGCTGTCTTGTTTGGAAGGCCTTAGAAGTGCATGTTAGCTATGATTAAGACGAAAGGAACTTCTCTAGCATTGAAGACGCTGCATGAAGGCTAAATTATTTTCCAAGGATTACCTGGCCCAGCTTCTTGAAATATCGGGAAATGTGGATGTGAAGAATATAGTAAAATTTCAAAACAGGAATTTGGACTTAAACTGGAAACGTTATAAGGCTATTCACACTGGGCAAAAGATTGGTCGAATTGGCGAACAATCCATTGTAGACTTCAATTCACAACCAAATTTATATCCTTTTTAGAAAAAAATGTGGCTCTGTTAATCGATTCATGCAAAACGTTATGGACTAAAGTATTAAAACCCCCAACAGGTGCCCAAGGTGTGAATTCATCTATTTGAAGGTCTGTTCGCAGCGACTCCCTCCGTCAAATAAACCAGGGCAAATAAAGAAGACTATCCTCTTTGAGGTGATGCCTTATTTTCTTTTGGGGGAGGGGAGGCACATTAAAGGTGGGATAAGATGCGTTGGAAAACTGGACCTTTACAAAAATGCACCACAAAAACAAGTTTCCACCGACTAAAGAACACGCATCATATCCACCTTTAAAAAACAGTGGCCCTCCGTGCATTTATTAACGTGCGATTACTAGCTGTTGCATATAACAAAATAAATCACAATCACACAATCAAAAATAATCTTTTGGAAGATTCTTGCTCTTGGCCAACTTGAGCAAGTGTAGAAAAGTGCTTCATGCTCTCTATGTTGGGTCATAGGAGTTTAAGGCTGTAGGTGGGTGGTAAGCGTAAAGTCTGTGATAAAATTCTATAACGACTCTTCGGTTGTCTTGAACATCAATTAGGAATTCCCTGGCAGATGAATGTCATATTGCAACAATGTTCTGTAAGGGACAGACAATCTTGTGTATTCGAGTATTCCTCGTCTTCTTTTAGAGTATAAATGACCCATTAACTTCTGTTTTTTTTTATTTTTTTTTTTTTAGTCGGTACATGGGATCTAAGGTGGGATTTGTACCAGCAGAGAGAGCAAGTTCGTGCATTTTTTCACTTGAAAGGTGGGGTGACCCGATCAGTTAATTTATTTTTTCTTTCTACACATAGAAAAGCATACACCAAAACATCCGATTGATTACAAATTTTGAGGTAAAGGACATGAGGAGATTCCAGAAAGAGCCGCCCTCAATTTTCGAGATACCCGGGTTTATTAGCATATTTGGAATGATTACCAATGTATTAGTCACGACTGAAGTGAATAAGCCGGTTACGCCGTCTTTATGTAATAAGATGATGATTAGTACTTTCCTGTCGTGCACGACGGAAAACAGAAAGTCGAAAGCCATGGTTTCTATGTGAAACGAGAAACACGATAGCAAGGGGCAAGCTTTAAAACAAGGTTTGCGGATTCTTTTGCACCTGTTTGTCCAAAAACCTTCGTAAACGTTCTCGGTAGGTGGTCCTAACATACGATCCAGTGGTAAATTTGAGAGAAACTTGTATCCTAAAAAATCTCTCCTGTCACTTTAAATCGTCCAGCCGGTTGGGAAGTAGAAGCAAAAATGTGTACTAATTGACCCCTTTATATGACAGTGTGTGTTATTAAATGTGCATTGGAGAGTCTTTGTTCCTTAAAATCATAAAAGCAATGTTTCCTAGGACTGAAATTTTACTGGTAAATGAGAACTTCTATACCTACTATCTATCTATCTATGCACATGTCCCATAGGGACGTTGGCTCCGCGACAAATTTAGACACCACATGCTATACATCTTGCGCTTCCAAATCTGCCTTGTGGAAGGTGGTCCCACAATGATGGTCATCACCATCTCTTCCTTGGTCTTCCCTGTTAGTTGTGCTGGCGACAAGTTTCACTGAAAATGCGTTTGTGGGTAGGTTCGGTCTGTTCGCATTTCATTCTGCACACGTGCACCAAACCATGTCAGTCCTGGCGCACATGCTGGCAGGTAGATGCGAGCAGGGATCCATTTTTGGTTTGAAAGTGGGAAGAGGAGATCGTGACAGAAAACCTTCTTCAATTCTCGGATCTTATCCTTACAGTGATATTAAGGGATTTATTTCTGGTGTGTAGCATCGCATTCTCATGACTGCTTCCAACACTTCTTCATGTCATCTTTTGATGGTCCGAGGTTCAAGCCATACAGAAGCAATGGGTTGACTAGTGAATTTTAAACAAGTCGTAATTTGGTGGAGAGTGAGATGTCTTTATCACTCCAGAGTCGCTGTAATTTCCCTAGTGCTGATGATGCCAATAATAATCGCTTTTGAATTTCGTGGTGGTCGTTTGGATGAGTGTTAGACTGTTACTCCAATACTTGAATCGTTAGCCTGATCACGTGCGTGAACAATAAAGCTGGATTCCTTTAATGGGAGCTGGTCATCACCGGGCGAGAATACCATAGCTTTGTTTTAGGTATACTCGATCTGCCATCCGCATATTTCTTGACTAGCGTGATGACACTTGCCGCAATCAGGTTTTGCAGATCGTCCTCGCGGCAGCGATGCAGAGCTATATTCGTCCCGCAAAAAACTGTGAGGTCTGTTAATGTAGCCATCCACGTTTATGCCAAGTTTTTAAGTTATCAAAGGCTTCTGCTAAGAAAGTTTATTCGAGAAATAGTTGAAGAAGGCTGATGATAGAAGCATCCCTGGGCGCGCACGGGCCAATAGTTGTTTCAAACCACTCTGTAAAATTGTTGTTAAGTCTTATGCAAGCTTTTAGCCTTGGTATAAGAGATCTCTGATGATGTTGATCGGTTTGGGCACAACATAATGAAACGCATCCTGTAAAGAGGCATCGTTGCCATTTACTCGATCGAATGCCTTCTGTAATCAATGAAGACAGAAAAAACCTTCCCATCGTTCTATCTAGGCGATGTGGGATTAGGAGCTTAGGGCGAAGGATTGTTCAATTGGGAGCGCCAGGTCTGAAACCCTGCTTGTTCTTCATGCTAGAATGGCCTTTCTACATAGGGCTTCTACGGCTCCTTGTTATTTAATTCAAAGAAGAATTTTGTGGAATGGTTAACAGCTGATGGGTCCTGTAGTTTCTCACAATTGGTGATGTTCTCCCTTCTGGGCATGGTCAAGAATGTAGATTTTGTCCATTCTTCTGGAATGAGTTCATTTATCAGAATTCATTTGCAGATATTGTGCATTGTCAATGATGCATCCCACGGTGCTTGAGCATGTTCTCCTGGGATCTCATCAGACCAGGGCTTGGTTCCTGACTCAGCTTTTTGACAGCATGCTTCAAACGTCAGAACGGAGAATGGATGGCTCACTATCCAAGAGAGAACAGATAGTCTCTGTATTTGATGGATAAAGACAGGATGGGTCAATGATAGGCTGATGATTGTAGAGGGCTCCTTCCCATAATTATAAAACACATCTTTGTTCTATGTTAAGATGGTGGAAAGAATCTCACCATCACTGCTGCGGATAGATGGATGTTAGGTATTCTATCTCGCCCGTAGTTATTGGGGTCTGATGGGTTTGAGACTCTTTGTTTGTTCTGTTGCATGTTCTTCTCCACGATGTTACATTGTCATTGTACATTTTTCTTTGTCAGCTGTGTAGGCGTCTTTTTTTAATCTTTTCTTAATCAATCTGGTCAAGTGGTTGTACTCTTGACGACTGTTAGGATCTTGAATGGCCTTCTTCGTGCTTTCTTCTTTATCTGTCAGTGCAAGTTTGCATCGGAGATCCAGGGCTTCTTCTTATCCGATGAATTCCAAGGACTTCATCTGCGTCTCTTTGATGATTGTGGTGGCTTTTTCAAGCAACAAGAGTTGCATGGAGTATCATATTGTCTACTTCATCATCAAGCAAAAACCGAAACTGTTTTGCAGCTTCAGCTGAGAATTCATTTTCTACACTAGGGTCATCAAGCTTGTTAAGGTTCCCCTTCTTTCTCTTGGCCTTCTTCTCCAAATTTGAATAACCCTCAGCTTGGCAAAACAGGGATGTCTGATACAACATCAACACTTTGAAATGTCTTCGATACCAAATCTCCATTTTGATGGGTAAAGTCGGCGACGAGGGTGATCGATGAGGTGGTAACAGGAAGTTAAGGTGTATGTTGATCAGGGATATTGATCTTAGTAACTATATAGCAACTTCATCCTCTCAACAACTAAGTAACATGTGACAAGTAAGTACTATATGTCACATTTTTGCATATTATTGAGATTTTGCATATTAATTACCGATTTTTTCTTTTGCTTATGAGAATGCTGCAATATATTTGAAAAAAAATGTCAGCTATTTACAGAACGTGTGTAGGCCTACATTTGATTGAGGCGTCACATTGGAGCTCTTTCGAAGTGAGTGTTATCCAAACACCCAAAAATTTCCAAGATACAGAATGGAGGTAAGTCAATATACTCTCTCTCTCTTCTTGTATTATGATATGGAAAATAGTACTCTATCTTTGTATGATGAAAAAGACTCTCTCTTTGTAGTATGAAATCAGTGAGTGGAATGGCATTGTAGTCAACAAACTCAAATGAATGATGAAAAGACAGAATTTTTCATCGCATGTTCATCCTCTTACACAAGTCGCCTCAAGGATATTACCATCAGGGTCGG
>JAMKCH010002804.1:0-45409 GCA_023653785.1 Ophioderma brevispina
CTGTCAAACAAAACTTACCAAATGGGGGTCTTGCAAACTGAAAATCAAATATTGGACCTTTTTAAAAGCCTACAAAGTACGTTAAAATCAAAATTTTGCGCAAAATGGGGGACCTGTGAAATAAAATGGAACCTTGAGAACTGCCAAGCCGGTCTGAAAAGGGGTCCTTAAGTCCTCACATACCTGTACCCCTTTTCAGCAGTGCGCCCGATAAAGAATGTTTTCCTATAAGACAGAGCCAGGGGCGGTCCAGGATTTGAAACATCACAATTACCGGGGGGGCAGAAAGGCTACCTTGTTCAAATGGGACTGATTTTACAATATTTTGCTGAATTCCCCTGAAGCACGCGCCCCCTCCCTCGATCTGCGCCTGTAGAGGGAGCTGTTAATACAGTACAAGCTCATATGAACACAAATTAGTGCCGGAATTTCGAACTCACATACTTCCAATATGGATTTAGTTCCTATAAAAGGCACTAAAGTCATACTTGCTTTTATTGTTAAAGATGAACGTGAGATTTAGATATTTCTGTCTGCTCGATCAAATGAGGAATAGTCACTGCTACTTGTTCCTTAGCTCTTTCACCGTATTGTGCACATCGTCCGTACCTACCTCCTACAACGCAACGTACGGGAGTGTACTGAAAAAGCCCGGGTGGTGCGCAGCGGATCTGATGCGGAATAAGCCAATCCAGGAATCGGTCAAAAAAGCACTTATTGAATATCTTTACCTTTGATGTATTCATACATTATATTTATAAATATTATACGCATGCTGTTTTTTCATGTTTAAATCTTATGATTTTGAACATTGATTTCTCGGGGGGGGGGTGGGGGGAGATTTTATTTGGCTCCCTCTGGATAATTAAGCACTCTATAAAAATGCCCATTCAACATGTATACAGATTCTATGGTGTTAAAGGCTCATGAGACGGTCATTTACGCAGGGTAAAAATGAAAAAAAAGTGGAGCAATTTTACAGACAACTAGCGTGATTTTTCCTCAATCCAAAATTGAAACAATTCATCAAAAAGATTTTTGCATTCTGTAAACCAGTTATACGTATCCTAATATACCCTACAAATGCTACAGCTGAAAGCAATCTAATAAGGGAAAATCTGATATTTAGTCCTTTACTGACCATACGACGACTTCTACAACACACTTCAAGAAGATTCATGTTTTTTTCCATATCCTGACATTTTTGTGCATTTCAAAAATAACTTAGCAAACAAATCTTCACTCTAGCCTGGTAATTAACTGCAAATTTCAATATTTTTGAATCTTTTGGGTGCATCATTATAGTGTCTTTAAGACATAAACCAAAATTGAACCCTTCCGAGGCCAAGGCTATAGGGATCAGGCCATGGAATTTTAACATTACCACACATAATTTGAAACTTTCCAGACTTTAATATCTGTGGGAAGAGTGGAACGATCGGTTTGGACGATATAGATGTGGGGTTAAGTGCACTGATCCTATTACTCAGACTGTAGGCCTACTGATGTCAAGAGAAGGAATGCTTGCCATGGTGCTGTGTTGGTGTGAGAACTGATGAGATGGCAATGATACGCTTGCTTAGAAGATTAAACAAGCATTACCGTTCAACTGAAAAGGAAAAAAAAAATAAACCTGGAGTAAACAATGCATAAGTTTTTTTTTGGTTAATTTGTTAAAATTTAAAATGCACTAATGTATTTCACAAGCACTGCTATTAGTCACTATTAGTTGACAGGCTCTAAATTAAGGTCCTGTAAAACACAGTGGGTGGTGATGATTGCTGTTGTGAAACAGATCAACAAACAATTTGGAAAACTAACTTCGTAACACATTAAGGAGAGCTCAGACAACCAAAATACCGTAATGCCATAATTACAAATTAAATCCATTTAAGTGTACCATTGATTGAAGTAACAAAAATGCGACCCCATATGTTAAAGTGGTCTTGTTATGATTTTTATTTTTTGTCTATCATGGTCTCTCTGTACTTCACATGAGAGCCTGACACTTGTCACTGCAAACACTGACCGACACGTATCGTGGATCAAACTTGTGGTTTTTGACGGTAGTGGTAAGATAGAAGAAAGCACAATAAATTAGAGAATAAAAAGATAGGATTGTTGTTTTGCCTATCTAATTATTGTGTCATATTGCCATGGGCAGATCCAATATTGGACGTCGTGGATGCCGGACGCAACCGGTAATCAACTACCGATAAAATATTTTGGACTGCCCATCAATATGCACGATTTTTTTTTCTTGATAGGCCCAAAAAAAACAAATTCATATCTTTTATTTCATTCTTATTAGTTTTGGGTTGTTTTAATCACCAAAAATCATTTTTATTTCAATAATATTAGTTAAAAAACAAAAAAAAAAAAAATATTTCCCCCGCTCTTTTTTTGTAAAAATGAACCAAAACCCGTAATACCTGCGTGCACTGCGTAGCCTTATACACGCGAGAGTAACACTTGCTTGGCGAAGCACGATATAATTATTCGTCTCATATATAAGATAGGCAACACCAATGATATTGCGTGGTTGCTTACTAAAACCCCGCCCAATGAATAGAAATGCATAGTACAATGCACCTATTCAATACCGTGATAATATTAAAGGGATTTAGCCAATGGAATTTCAAGGTCTGGTTATACCCATCCCAACCATGGGTTGGATATACAAGGTGTTCACCCCCCCCAGCGAAAATACTTGCAAATTTTTTAAAGTGCATATATATATATGCCCAGCACTACTACTCCTATTTGGCTGAGGTCATGCTGATTGATCATTATTCAGCAAATAAGCCTTTATAGGCAGGATTTATAAACTAAAGGTTTGTATTGTGGATTTTCTCACCTTTGTTTTATTCAGTGTTGACTGGGATATCCGTGAGAAAAAGCTTATTCAAAAACTTGAGTTGAATCCAATCTTGCGGGTTTTGGTTGTGTTATGGAATATTGTTTGTTTCCCACAGTCCCATAAGCCAAGGAGCTGCAGCAACATTCCTATACATTATGAAGTCCACTTTTAAGTTAGGGTTGGGCCGCCACCTTGCGAAACTGTCAAACAAAAAACTTACAAATTGGGGGTCTTTCTTGCAACTGAAATCAAAATATTTGGACCCTATATGGTATCAAACAATTTATTATATTTCAAAAATCAAAATTTTGCTCATCAAATGGGGGGGACCTGTGAAAATATAAAAGGAACGAACCTTGCAAACTGCCAGAGACGGCTGAAAGGGGGTCCCTTAAGGCCGCACATACTGTACCACCTTTTCAGGCCAGGGGCCCGAAAAATGGTCCTATAAAACGACAGAGCAGGGGCGGGATCCAGGATTTGAAAAAACATTCAAAATACAGGGTGGCAGAAAAGAAAGGCAACCTTGTTCAAAATGGTTGCTGTGATTTTACAAGGGATTTGCTGAATTCCCGGGAGCACGCCCCCTCCTAGATCTGCGCCTGTAGTAGAGGGAAGCTGTTATATACAGGTATCAGCTCATATGAACAACAAATTAGTGCCCAAATTATCGAACTCACATACTTCCAATAGTGAGATTAGTCTATAAAGGCAACTAGTCATACTTGCTTTTATATGTTTGAATTAAAAGATAGATGAATGAAAATGGATTTAGATATTTCTGTCTGGCTCTGATCACAATAAGGGGAAATAAGTCACTGCTACTTGTTCCTTAGCTCTTTCACGTAGTGTTGCACATCGGTTCCGTACCTACCTCCTACATGTACGTACGGGACGTTGTGTAACTGAAAAAAAGCCGGCGGTGGTGTGCGCAGGGATCTGATGAGGAATAAGCAAATCCAGAATGAGTTACAAAAAGCACTTATGAATATCGTTACCTTTGATTGTTGTAGTCATAAATTTTATATTTAATAAATATATAACGCTGCTGTTTTTCATGTTTAAAATCTTATGATTTGAAACATTGATTTCTCGGGGGGGGGGGGGGGGGGGGGGGGAGAGGGGGGGGGGGAGGGAGATGGGGGGAGATTTATTTGCATCCCTCGGAGAATTAGCACTCTATAAAATGCCCAGTAAAACATGGTATACAGATTCTATGGTGTTTTTTTAAAGGCTCATGATACGGTCATTTTTTCTGTCATAACTGTGCAAAAAACGGCTACTGCAAGGGACCAACCATATAAAACAAAATCTATACGTTAACTTCACGAAAAAAAAAAAAAAAAAAAAAAAAAAAAAATGCGAAATCAACTATTGACAAAATTGAGGTCTTGGACAAGGATATTGAGCAAAATGTGGTGTGATTTATGAGCCCACATTTCTGTCATACGTCGGGGTGGTATATGTGTGTTGGCATGAGCGCGTTTTCTTCTCGTGTGCGTGTGTATAAGTTCGTGCTCGGACCTCATGAATGGAGTCGTCAATAGGCGTGGTTAGGACCCCATCTATAAATAAGAACGAGACCCTAATTTGAATAAATAACATTCTCGCAGTCTAGGGATTTTTGAAAATGGCGCGGGAAAATCGATTTTCAAATGCATTTTTTTCTCCAAATTCCTTTACGAACTGAAAAGTTCATGCTTAATAAATCCGTTTTGATTTTTGAAAAAAAAAAACAATTGACCCCTTAAAAACACGGGGAATGACCAAAAAATTGAAGCTAAAAGCACAGTCGGTCTCCCACTTCCGGTGTAGTATTCGTAATTTATGGGAAATCAGAGAAAATAAAGCGCGCTCATGAAATATTCTAAAGAAAATAAAACCAAGGGAACCAATCCAGGGGAGACTCACTGATCTAGTAATTGGGAGAACTGCTATGTTTAAATTTAAGATTTTAACGGTTAAGAATTAGAAATCATGTTTCAACATCATCAGATTTTTTAACCATGATGAATGGAAAATTAGCAAGGGAAACAATGTGCGTATTATATGAGTTTAGGGACTACATCAAAGGTAAAGATTTTCAGTAAGTGCTGTTTTGGTTACTGATTCTGAATTGCTTTATTCCACATCGGATTCGCTGCGCACCCACCGGGCTTTTTCCTACACTCCCGGTGCGTGCGTTTTGTTGTAGGGTGTACGGACGACGTGGCACGCTACGTTATAACGGGGAATGAAATTTAGTATTTCTTGCCACCACTTTTTAAAATTCGCGGCACCTTTAACATGCGGTTTTTTTATTCCGTTAACGTTTGACGAATTCGTAGCCTTGTGGCAGAATACTAAATCTTTCCCGGGTTAACAAAATACCCATGTACCTGCATTCCAATAATTATATTTGAGAAAATGCTTTTCAGAAAAAAATGAGCAACTTTACAAGATGAATGAGCAAAACTTTCAAATATGTACTTTTTTCAGTGTGATAAGTTGTAACCACGATAACACTTCAGATTTGTTTAGGATGATGTCTTTTCATAATATATGTGGTAAAGACTGGGAGAAAACGTTAGACCTTTCTATTTCGTTCGGTTTATGTACACCGTCCGTCAGGAAAGATCTATGACTGAGCACAAATAATCCAGCAGGCAGGTACCGACGGTAGACAGAAAAGTTCCTACTTAATACAACAAGCCCAAGTCAACGAGGGCAAAGTCCACATGCTCAAGGTAAGCTGTCGAATTTGATTGTTGCCGATACGGTCACTCACCAGCGTTGACTAATTATGCTCGTTTCTTTGGTAAGGTACCAAGGACAGCACCAAAACCTACCTCATGAACATTATGCGTTATTTCACCACTGCAAAAAAATAGTTATATTACGAAAACAAAAAAAAAAAAAAAAAAAAAATAGCTCAAAGAGCAAAAAAAAAAAAAAAATTGACACAACCCTTATAGCCATCCATATTCAGCTCAGTGCCACGAGTTTATACGACGGAAATGCAAACTCGCCCCAGGTAATACAAACTCGCCCCATATAAAACTGGCCCATACAAACTGGCACCAGACCAGAAACGCGCCCTACCCAGTAGTATTACAACTCGCCCTCATACGTAGTACAACTCCCCTTCCGAACTCGCCCCACGCTTGGCACCAAACTAGTAAATTGGTCCCAAACTGGTTACAACACTAGTATGACACCACAAATAATATTCCAAAATTCAAGGATATTCAACTTGCTAAATTTACAGAATGGGGTGGGTGGGTTCCACCAAAACGACGAGTGTGCATGGATTGCACAAAAATTTGTTTTTCTGGTCGGTGTTTGCCTGCAAAGCTCCGGCTTTTCTATCATATAGATATTTGTTTTTCAATTGTTTAATTAGTTCTACTTTTGCCGATTACGGCTTATATTTTAAAATTTTTAAAAGCTTATCAACAACAACAACAAACGGTAAAAAGCCGGGTAAGATGACCGCGACAGCAATTGCACCCCAAATGGAATTGTGTGCAACGGTTCATTAATCCATTCATTCTAGCTAAGATGTAGGCCTAGTTGCACCAGATTGCCGTTGGGGCTAGGGCCTACGATTGCCCGCGTTTTCTCTACCAATAGGTTCTAAAACCTTGTTGTTTTGTTAGGTTAGGAAACCTATACTTTGAATGACCACCAGGGAACAACAATCAATGGGAGATTGACTGTGGCTGTATGCCGATTCCTTATAATAGATTTTTTCGCGTTCATTCATCACATTCACACTCCGTTTGGAGCTCCGCGGGGGAAAATATTAGCCATGCTTCGACAGTTAAGAGACATAAACAACTGTCCCAAATGCAGGGCACACAGGCAACCAGCTATGCTATGGACATAATGACTGTGCTCATGATGCATAATGAGCTATGCTAATAGCAGCAGATAGCATTTATGCAAAATATAGTTTGACGCAATCGTCCAATGGCTGTGCCCCTGAGGTGTCACCAATTTGATGAGTCACTGTCAGCCGGCGCGGCCTGTTTACCACCAAATAGGCAGGGCCTTCATAACAGTGCGAAAAATGATATGGAAATAAACATAGCGAAAGACAACGCAAAAGACGCAATGTGTATTTATGCGTTTGTGACGGGATTGTGGCGGCGCGGATTCGTGCCCAAACGCCTCGGCCATTTGATTTACTTTTACGCGAGGAATGATAACAAACGCCCCGAATAATTCCCCCGTCTATTTGGTGGTAATCAAAGTATAGTGTGTGCTGTTCCATGAAGTCCTTCATGCTTACCGTTTCTACTGGTTGGTTTTTTGTTGATAGTGAGAGTGAATCTGTAGCCTAGCAGTCGTTTATTAAAATCCCCCACCGAGTCGAGTAGAAGGTTGTGGAGTGGGATTGCAATAACTGTGATAGATAGCTTTAAGGTAGACCTGTTCAACATCTGCTTCTGGGGAACTCCATTATTGTGGGCTGACGGCTGTGTAAACAGTGCGAGAACAGTCTAGTTGCTGGGTTAACCGGGGAGGATATTTATACACCACATATGACCTCAGTACCAGCTAGGGGGCGGATCCAGGTTTCTCAAAAAACGTCAAAATTGTAACCTGGGGCTGAAAGGCTAATGTCCAAAATGGGCTGATTTGATTTTGCAAGGATTTTGAGAATTACGGGGGCGGCGGCGCCCCTCCGCCCCCTCCCTAGATCCGAGCATGAGTACATTACACAGGACTGGTGCAGACTTTGAAGTGTTCTTAAAGAAAGAAGTAGGCCAACCTACTCCTCCAGTGGTCAGAATTCCTCTTGTTCTCCATGCCGATTGAGTTATCAGAGTATTAAGAGCCGCAAGGCTCTGATAAATAAGTGACTCTTATGAATAACGGTATTATTACCTGTATGCAAAGTGATTGTCAAGTTGCATAGTTGGGCAGTTCTTCCTCCTCGGTGAAATAAAGAGAGTAGTTTACAAAATGCTATTTATTCAGCGTGATTTTATTGACACAAATTGTGACATTTTTTAGGTACCTTTAATGTGTTGAAGCCCCAAAAAATAGACTGTAATATTGAAAATATATCAAAATTAATGGCGTAAGCCTAATACGTGGTTTTAATAGGCCAAACTAAAATCTTAATCTTGGTTTGAATTTTATCTTCTCTCCTCAGTATTCAATAATATAATACCATGTCATTACTAAAAAAGATTTCCTTCCTATTAGCTCTCATCATTATTATAAAAAAGAGTGCAGGGGTTAGAAATGAACATAACTCTCATAAGCACATAGGGCTATCATTAGTATTCAAAAAACACATATCAAACGGCATCATCATATAAACTTAATTCCCTATTCCTAAATGGGTTGGACCAAGTAAGTAGGGACGAGTTTGGTGGGTACCTAGAGCCAGTTTGTACACGTTGGCCGAGTTGGTAGGGTTGGTTACCTACCTGGGGCCAGTTGCATCAGTTTGCATATGTGGTCGAGTTGGTACATGGGTCCGAGTTGGTACTTACTGCCAAATTGCGTGAAACGAATAGGGCTGGGCAGTAGCGGGGGGGATCGCTTACCGAAGCTGCATTTTGAAATCGAGGGTTGTTTAGAGAGATTGCCCTGATTTGACCCCTGAATGCCTAAGTATTCAAAATCTGCTTTGCCACCAAATATGGGCCTCGGGTCCGCGGTTTTCTTCTTGACAAAAGTTAGTGATTATAGGCAGTTCATTTGTGGCAGAAGAAGGAAGAAAGAAGAAGAGAAGGAAGAAGAAGAAAGAAGAAGAAGAAGAGAAAGAAGAAGAAGAAGAAAACAGAAAGAAGAAGACAGAAAAGAAGAAGAACAGAAAGAAGAAGAAGAAAAAGAGAAGAAAACAACAAAAGGAGGGTTAAGAGCGACTGACCTGTATGACCCCTGCGTGACTTTGACACCCAATCTGTTTGTAACATCCTGTATGCACGTGGGTTCAAGGGTTATCTGAACAAGTTCTGGTTCAGATCAAGCAAACCGTGTAACACTAGTAGCATTTCTGACATATTAGAGGGGTTTTAGTTAGAGAGACTGGTCCCTTTTTGACCCCAAATGACCTTGGACTTGAAAAATTGTGACAAGCCATAGGCAGGGCAATCTGGCAAATCACTGTGACAACAGAAATGGCATCCGATAGCACATGGCGAAATGTGGGGAGAAAGTAGGGAAAAGGGTGTTTAGCGCGACAATGATCCCGCTATTGACCTTACGTAACCCCTATGGGTCTCAACGTTTACCAATGTTATATGAAGCTTGGGTCTCAGGGGTTCTTGTGGCCATTCGTGGTTCAATCCGACCAAGCCTCTGGCACTAGTAGCATTTGAAGCAAGGGTACAAAGAAAGAAAGAGAAAAGAAAGAACTAGGACCTGTGAAAACCCCAAGATCTAATTTACAAGACAGACGTATTGGGAATGGATGGTGACCCTCCTTAATGACCCTTTGAGGTGACTTGACCTTGACCCCTGTAACTTCACCAAATAATGTCACAATGGCATTGAAATGTTATTTTTACGTGTTGGTGTTATGTTTAAAAACTTACCAGGGAATCAATATTATTGAGTTTCACTCAATACCCCAGGGCATGTCAGGATGGAGTTGCTTTTACTGCGGTGAATTATATGTGTTTGTGTGTGTTGAAGGGGGGGGGGGGGAGGACCCTAAATGGGGGGGAGGGGGGGGGGGACCAGTAGTAATTAGTTAGGCAAAAATTCATGGGGGATACTAATTACTCCTTTTTATAAAACACAGTGCCAACATGTTTGATTCGATTATCTTGTCGAGTATTGGACTTAGGAATAAAATTTGGTTGTCAAATGAAAAGTGTGAATTTCTGCATGGATATAATATAGGGAAAAAAAAGGGGAGGGAAAATTGGTTAAATTTACAAACCCAAATCGTAAGTTAGACCGAGCACCTTATCAGTACGCGGTCTAGCAGACGACTTAATGCTTGATATACACTGTATATAGTATAGGCGCGTTTTGGATTATTGAACTTATCAATAGTTGAATGGATTTTGAGGTCATTTCTCGTTGATGGAACAGGGCGGTGCGTGGTTTTGTTACTCAATCAGTTCTGGTCTTTTTGCCAACATGTGAAAATTAATTTGGCTGAAAAAATATTGCATTTGGAAGGGAAGAAGGAGAGAAGGAGAAACTTGTTGCGCAAATCCGTTATTTATTTTTTAGATTTTTTTGCAAAAAAATGACCTTTGACCCCCTTAATGACCTTTGATCCCGGTTTTTTATTAAAAAAAACCTTGTATAACACAACAAAAAATTGCATTTTCCCAATTGCAAATAAAAAAATTCTACTATGCTTAGTTCTGGAGATGTTTAAAAAACTTTCTTTAAAAATTATTTACCTTTAAAACCGGAAGGAAAAAATGACCTTTCTTTTAAATGGGACCTTTGACCTCCAAAATAAAATACTTTGCATTACACCCAGGGTAACATAAAAGATGTGCAAAAGTTACAGTTAAATCACGTACTATGTTTTTGAATGGGAGATTAAAAAATTTTTGAATATTTTAGAATTATTTTTTTGGTTTTTTTGACCGGGGGGAAAGTGACCCCTTAAGGCGACCTTTGACCATGGAAATTGTGGGACAATTCCAAAACCCGCCAGTAGCAATTACCATGTGCTCTAATGACGTCACTCTGATACGTTAATTTGTAAGGACAGGGATTTTTTTTTTTTTTTTTTTGGATATTTTTCACAATTTTTGCTTTCAAACCGGAAAGACCCCCCTTCTTAGTGACTTTGACTCCTTATCCCTGATATCACCCATATTAAAGCAAGGGTCAGTGGTTCCTCTACCAGTTTGTGATATCGGCGTATCCTGGTAGAATTTGTAGAAGAAGAGAAGATTAATTTTGACAATTTAAATTACAATATTGAAAGGCCTGTGCCAGGTCAAAGGTCAGACAGGGGGTCAATGTCATATGACATAAATGGGGATGGTTGGTCAGCGGTCATTTGATTTAAGTTCTAGTCAAAATACGTCAAATTGATGACTCTGGATGAACTAGACGCTTTGAGCTGTTGCAAGAAGAAGAAGGGAAAGAAGAAAGAAGAAAGAAAGGAAGAAGGACGAAGGGAAAGGAAAAAAGAAAGAAGAACCCATTCAAAACAGAACAAGAAGGCTGACGGCCGTCTTTTTAAGGAAGAACGAGTAAGAAATCGATAGAAGGCAGTATATCATGCGAGGTGGCGGCTTGCACCGCATGATATAAACTAGGCAATCGATTGTGCTTTAGAAAGCACGAGTATATCATTGCGGTGGCAATTTTCTTAATCCACTGTACCCCAGCTGTGTATGCACCACATACGGGCCTTAGGGTAGTATTTATTCTGGCAACTCTTTAGTGATTTTATAGCAAGACTAGTATTTGTGTCGCCGCTACAAGGAAATGATAGATATTTCAAAGAAGCCCCTTTAATCGCCCCACATGAACTTTGCTCTAAATCGGACCCAGACTGGTGATTATAGCAATTGATTGTGGCATATAAATTCATATAATTATATATAAATATATAAACAGTAAAAATTAAAAAAAGGGAGGGTAGAGAGGATGCCTTAATAACCCCTGTTGTGATCTTAAACCCCAATCTGTGAAATACCACTTGGGTCTTGGGTCAGCGGTTCGTCTGACCAAGCAAAGTCTAGTGAGTTATAGCAATTGATTTGTGGCAGAAAGAAGAAGAAGAAGATAAGAAAGAGAAAGAAAGAAAAAAGAAGAAACAACAAAAAAAGAGGGTTTAAGAGCGACACATGACCTGTAAGGACCCCATGCCGTGACATTGACCCCAATCTGGAAGGACCCCAATACGAGGGCTTGGATCAGCGGTCTTCTGACCAAGACTGTGATTAGCGTATACGTAGTAGCATTTTACGTATTAAAATTCAGCACCACTTTCCCCATTTTTACAATAAAATTAAAAAAAAAAATGAGGCATTTTACACGGTTTTGCATTGGTTTAACTGGTTAGGTAAAAACTATACCTGTGGATTGGTTAAGCGCTACAATCTCTATGTGTCGCAACGAAGGAGGAATTTGTAACTAGAATAATTAATATAGGGTCACGCGAGAATAATTCAAACGGCTGCGGAAAAACGCCTTCAAATATGAATAGCCGGGGAAATAGCGCCATTGTACGTTATCTACGCTCATCGTATTAGTTTTTTTATTGGTTCAGGCACGGTTCAGTTAGAGGTCATTTCTGTGAGGTGGCACTTATTTCATCATGGAGGACATACACTTAGCATTTCGCTCGACTGCCGGTCAATCTAGGATTTCCAATTCTAATTACAAAAATCGCTCATTTTATGATAAATACGCATTTTTTTTGAGGCATTCTCTTCGCAGGGTTGTAGTTTGTATAGACAATAACATAACATAGCTGTGCAAAAATATCAAATTTTGAAAATGTGGGCGCGCTCTTCAAAAAATGTGGCTACTAATTATTCCTTAATTATAATGCTGCTGTTTTATTTTTTCGATCGCCAGCACGACAGCACTCGGTAAAGCCTAGCAGAGAAGTGCTAGTTACCGGGTGTGCACCGCAGGAGGAGGGTGAGGTGGATTGATGTTCTACGTTTCACCGACCTTTTGGCTTCTCGGATTCCAAAACCACTAACTCGTGATGTGTGAAGCGCATGAACACCCCATATACACCCCCAAATGTGTCCAAGTAATTTACTTTCGCCATTGCTCCTGGCAGCCCAGATCAAGGCCGGACCTTGGTGGTGGTATAATCCGGGCGACGCCGAGCCGGCCATCCCACCCCCATCGATTTTTGTTGTTTGTTTGGAAATTAGTTTGATTTGCAATGCGTTAGTAGATAGATAGGAATAGAATTATAGATGTACCTGGGAACTATATAATTATGGACTGGGAATTATAATTGGCATTTATCAGAATAAAGTTATGTTACACGAGAATTTATTGACATTGTTATAAATAGAAGCATTATATGAAAAATAATGACAAAATTGTAAAATAGATAATAGACATTTGTCTTTGCAATAGCAAGTATAAGGTATACAAGACCGCAGTTGCGTATTAAATTGATATTTTACATACATATCATTCTTATTAAGTATATTTATCATAAATAATATTGCACTAATGCAAAGCGTTATCGAAGAATTGTATAATTGTTTGCATGATTGTTTAATAATCACAAGAAAAATTTAATACATCAAGAGGTTAAAGTAAGAACAATTTCACAGTTGGTATTAAAAATAAGTTAAAATACTATTGTTATTGCATATTATTAAATATGAGTTAATCATGCAGAAACTAAACATTTAAAAATATATTTTAATATATAATTTAAAATTTAAATATCTTGCAAATATTAAGTGTCGTATTAACGATCAAACATTCCAAGAATTTGAATAAATGTTTAAACCAGTTATTTGGTATTTTCTACTGTTAATATTGACATGAAAAAATTGAGTTAGTTTACTCTGCCAGAAGAAAAAGCATTCGTTCATGAACCAGTTTTTACATTCTGGAAATATATTAAAAACGATTATAAAATTGTAAAATATTGGAATATCTTGCCTCCTCTTTTTCCTCATCCTGCCCGTTCCACTTCTGTCATTCTTCCTTTCGGTTCATCCTCTCTGTAACTAGTAGTTAAGCAAATAGGGAAACAAGAAAAAACGTAAAAACAAATGTTAGTTACATTTTGGGTTTGCTGGAAGGAAAGTGGAGACTTACATTAATAAATCGGTTTTTTATTCTGGAAAATTTTACAATTTGTTAAAAGTTTTTTTTTTTTTTTTTTTAATGCTTTAAATTTAAAATCATTAAAATAGTACCTAAGCATTGATTAAAATATAGATCAATTGTTAGCATTATGCAGGCAAAAGATGAAAATATTAAAATTTTTTTTTTAATACATTGTAATAATTTATAGAAATAGATTGAGTTTGTGTTGTGTATGTGTTTCACCACGACGATCTGCAGTTGTAAATTGGGCGTTTTTGACAGCAGAAGTTTTAAATACGTATTGTAGTTGGAATTCGTTGTAAATTAGTTGAAAATGCAGGCCAGAGGTGTAATTAAAAATTATGAATACATTCTGAAGTTTTTTATATTTCATTCATAGAAGAAATTGTTTGCATTATTGTTCATAAAATTTGTAGGAGGCAGGGATTATGTGGGGATATCATTATTGTATTTTCAAAGATTTAAAATTCTCCGGATTATCGATTAGCATTGGAAGATATTGATTCTTTAAGTAATATATTCAGAGGTCTCTCAAGCAAACAAGCATCATTTACAGCATACGATTTGATTGTTACAGTGGATAGTAACATAGATATTTATACAGAAAATGTCTAGGTGTATTAAAATTATACGCATGTTTGATGAAAATGTAATACGATATAATTATAATCCATATATTTACCAACCAAAAAAAAAAAAAAAAACGCTTTAGTATAGTATTAACACAACCATTTTATAACTTGAACTGTCAATATGAATAATTATTACACCATGCAAACCAATATTAGCGATAATTAAAGCCACAATCGTTATATTTGTTTTGAAACTGGGCCAAGTACAGGCACTATGCACAGTGGTATTATCTGTCCTTGTAGCACTATTATAATTTATACCAAATATTAACTGTGTTACAGTGATAGAAATAGGATAAATAACATTACCTCGATATTGTCTGAAACAAATCAATAGAATATAAATATGTTTTTATACTTTGGACTGGGTTTTTAAAATTGGATTATTTACAGGAATCAGTCTGAATCAGATTAATAGTGTGTCCATAGGTAGGAACGACCATAAGACTAATTGGTTTGCTATGTTGCTACTAATTTTGCTATGTGCCCATAACTGTCGCCATGAAAACTTGTCGTTCATTCGTGTTTAATTGCAAGAGCAACAGGGGTCATTGTTTAGCTGTAATGGGTTGTCTCAAAAACTGAAGCATGTTTTGTAAGCAGCAGGAAGAAGTCGTACATATATATGATCTAGAAGTGGTACCATTACTCGTAGTTGGTTCTGTTCTGACCTAGTGATAGTGTCTCAGAGGAGTTATCACTTCTTTTTCCATGAGGTCTTGGTTTGGTTTGGAATGAATTGAGTTGAAATCACCACGGACAATCCACTATATGATTTACAGTCCAGAGTTAACTCGAGTTGTGCGCAATGTGTTTCACTGAATAATGTTTGAAATGCAAAATGATTGATTAGGTGTTGATATTGGCTGTTAACTACTACAATTACCATATTTGTTTGACCAGTTGTCTGATTATTAGCATATCTGCACATAGGTGATTAGATGTGGTATAAGTTCAAAATTGACAGATTTTTGAAACATATATGGCCAACTCCTCTACTCTACCGTTCTTTCCTGGAGTTTCTGTAAGAGGCAGATCATATTCCACCATGCCCGAAATTGTTTGTGTATCGCCCCTTCAGTGTTACCAGTTTCTGTTAAAGCATATTACATGTGCTTTTCGGAGGTTCGTTGTTAGCGCGTAAGTCATCGAACCTCGTGGTTTACGAAGACTTTGGATATTCTGATGATGCGCTTGATGTTGAAAAGAAGTACTGGTTTATGATCAGTATCTATTAGTGGGGTTTGATTTTGATAGTTTTGCACATGGCACTTTTAATGGACTTCATAGCACAAGTCGTTATTACAGAAGATTCGATCAGAATCATAATCTTGCAGAAGAAAGAGCAGAAAGGAAGAAAGAGAAAGGAGAAGGATGAAACATTCCGTTTTATGTTTGTTTTGTTAACTCTCTTACTCTACTGAGTGCTACATACGCCATGGACTTGGTATGATGTTTCATGGAAAAAATTAACGGCTGTGATCTACAGTTGCCTTGGCATTGGTTTTTTGTTACGGTAACAGCCCCATGCCAGTTTCAGGAGGTGTATTTGCTCTATTGTGATGGTGTGTTACGTTTGTTCTTAGATTCAACTGGAGCTTGTGTGGTTTTATGCCTACGCCATGAGTGTGTATTTAGGAGGTATCGGTTCTGAACATTCGGGATTTAATCCGATACGTTCACTGTCAAATTTTTACAAATACAGCTGTTGGCATATAGAATGGAATGTTTTGCAGACTTACATATTTATTCCTTGAATTATGCTGATTTTACTCCATTACAAAGGTCAGTCAGAAACCTAATTAGCAATAAACATAGCGCTGTGCACCAACTGCAAGTTTGAGTTCTGGTACTAGAGATGTTTCGTTGCTTGTTGTTTTCCGAGGGATTTGCAACACTTTGTTTTTTCAACCACTTTGAAGGGGTTTTATTTTTTTTTTGTTCAATAGCTTTTATGAGTTGTACATCTGTTTCTAAAGAGTGGAGCATCATTCGTTTTTGTTGTTTCAACGTCGGCATGCTGGGAATAAATATGTTTATGCCAATCGTGTGGGATAATTTTTGCATCGACTTGTCTTGATTGTAAGAGATCTTCATCCCGTTTCTTCCAGTTTGGTTCCCCTTTTGTCTAACTCGCAGCCTTGTTTTTTAACATTGTGCAAAAACCATGTCTTCTTTTGTTGCCGCAATATTGCTGTGAGTTAGTTCGCAAATTTGGGAAAAAAGGGGATTCCATTTAAGGTTTTAGTATTTCCTTATTAAGGGAATGCCGAGTGGCGTTGGTGGGTTACTGGTGGTAATTGTGTAAAAATCTCAACTGCCAATTACTGAAAGATTGCACAAAATAAGTAGATAGCTGATGTTTCCCTTTATCTGCTGCAGACGCCATGTTATATATGCCAAAATAGCTTTGCACTGTGACTGAACTGAGTGTGTGATATTTCATCAATAAGAAGTAGGTGCAGTGTTCAAATCGGACACGAAGAGAGGATTGAGAGATCTTCAGTGTGATGGTCTATAGTCTTTAGGCGCTTTTCGGAGATGATGCTAAATGCTGAAACAAAATAGTTTTCACCCGGAACTGTGATGAAAGCGGGCTGTTCCAGTATGGGCAACTACTAATACAGTCACATAATCTGGTGTGTTGATCATTTTGTTGGTTGAAATATGTTTGAGCAATGATTATCTATGCATCTGATTTCACATGTGATTTGCCAGTACCCGCTCCTCCAGTTAACAACATTTCTAAAGGTTTTTTGACAGTTATGGTCATGGACTTTTCAATACACCATTTTCTCACATAATTAAATGTGACGTGTGTTTGTCATTAAAGATTGTCTTAACATGGACAGAGCATGCTCATGATGATAATTCTTCTTGTCGTGGTTTCTACTTGACATCTGTATAGTGACTGCTCTGAATTTGACGATTTTTTGTGTTTCGTTGAATTGAAAAGTTCAGGGATATCTGTATCAGCATAGTCATCATCGGATACAATGGATGTTATGAACGTATTAAATATTTCATTTGCATCCATTTTTTACAACACAACACGTGTACGCACAGCCGCGTGTTAAAACAACACGACCGATCATGATAAAATTATGTATACAGTGCGGGACTAAGTGCTTGATTTTATAGATCGGCTACTGGCCGCAACGAACATGGGATACCCGGAACCCGGCCAGTGGTGTGGTTGTGGCGCCACGGGGGAGCAAGGGGTATATTCTCCCTAAATTGTCCTCCCTAGTTTGCCTCCCCCGACCGAACTGGCCCAAATCCCCAAAATTCCCCTCTCCCTAATAATTTTCATTTACGCGTGAGTTTTGCTAATCGTGAATGCGGAAAAAATGAAAACCCACAAACGGATATGTGACTGGCCAAAGAGTTAAATCATCTGCAGCTATTTAGTATCGGGTCCCAACACACACTTGTTTGCGGTTTCCTGGGCCGCCCGCGCTTTTGAGCAACTCGTAACGATTAAAAACTGCTGAATCACACGGGAAAGATAAATTGTCACGCTAGCTACGGAAAAAAATGCCACATTTGCCAAATTGAAATCATTGTCAGCTACTGGGTCGCAAACACACCTGTTTCTGTTTCTGCCACCGCGTTTGTGGAGCGATGTTTTGTACGAGAAAAATCCTGAATGACAGGAGAACACCCTACTACTGGAAAAAAATGCCACACTTGTGATGGAAAATAATTTGACACTTCTATTTAGAAGGTAAAAATGCATTGGTGGAGATTCTGGGCGTTGGGGGATATGGAAAATAATTTGACACTTTCTAATTCAGAAAGGGAAAAAATTGCATTGGTGGATTCTTTGGGGTTGGGGGATATATCCCTACTTGTTTGTAACATGTTTTTTGTAACATGGTATTTTACCAAATCAAAGGAATCGATAGCGTTTTTTCAACTTTACGACAATCTTGTTCAATTGAATCTGGTATAAGCCTTTATAAATTCGATAAAAAAAGTTCATGTACATGGGTTAAGCATCTTTATTCTTACTCTGTTTAACAGTTTACTTCAGCTTTTAATACGAATACGACGTCTTTTTAGTTTTTGGTCTCAACACATCCCCTCCACATTAAAATTCGTACTATCCCAATGGCAGTGACTATAACACGGCCTGCGTGTACGTAAAAACCCTGAGACTGTGTACACGGCACTTCGTTTTCCTGTCAATCAACATGTGTCCTGATTGGCTCCACTGTAGCCTTTTTATAGGCGGAGCCATGGCTCATAAAAAACCCTCTTCCCCCCTCACAGCTTAACACGGTCCAAAATAACGATTGAAATATTCCCTTTCAGTATCGCTTCACACCTAGCACAATGAAATTTACCCCGGAAATTACTTTGTATTGAAGAGTGTAGAAAAAGAATCTTCAATTTAATGCACTATCTGAACATGTCGAAGCAATTTGCGTTACACGTTTCGGCATTTATTGCATGTCTGGGCGACGTGTTTCCCTGGTCGCAATAATTGTGTTGCGTATCATACGATTGCGAGGAATTGTAACCTCATACATCATGCGCGGATTCATTAATCCGTGACTACTCCCGACCTTGCGACAATTTAGTTCCGCTTTCAATAAAAAGGATCCATACAAATAATGTCCTTATTTAACATCATTTTGGAATAGTACAACTCTAGTTTGAGTATACCGTGGAGTATTGTATATGTTTTTTGTACATTTTTCAAGAATAGAACAAATGTTATACGCCAAATGCTCAAAGCCACTTTTAAAATAAATTACCGGAGATTTCTATGAAATCACACGGTCACGAGGCAACAGGCAACTCCCAGACCAAAGATGGGATCTTATTTGCCTCTTTTACAATAATTGCTAGCTGCATACTCTGCAACAACGTACTAAAATAAAAACTAATGGAGCCTTAAATAAAAAGAAAAATTAACAAAAATAAAAATTGTAAAATCAGTTGACAATAATGAAGCAAATATTTTAAAACAAATGAAACCAAATAAAGACGATCTAATTAAAACCAATTAAAAATACGAACAAAATAAGATTAAAATAAAATCAAAGATCACGAAAAAAACGAAGATAAATCAAATAAAATGATGATTTAAAATAAAAACAATACTAAATTAAACTAAATAAAAACAAAATAAAATCGAGTAAAAATAAGTAAAAGACAAAAATAAAAAATGAATTCAAAGTAATAAAAGAACCAAAAACAAAATACAAATTAAAATAAAAACACAAATATTTTTAAAATATAAACATTGAATAAAATTACAAATGCAAATATATTCATCACATCTAACTAAAATAGGCTACTAATCAAAAGTTAAGCAATAGCAAAATCTCTAAAATAAAAAATAAAATGATACTAACATACTGGTAAAATAATAAAAATATTTTTTTTTTTTTTTAACGTTAAAATTATAATAAACTTAAAACAATAATATTTAAAAAAAACACAAACGAAAAACAAGGTAGATTATAACTTCCATATAAGTTAATAATTGGCATATTACTTATTATCCTAGCAATAGTGGTAGATGCGTACAATGCTAACATTTTTAAAGCCACTCAAACTTTAAAGTCTGACCTCTAGCCTCATTAGTGTATCTCGATTATTGAAGTTTTCCGGGTCGTGTGACATTCAATACACGGCTGCCGGGCACCTTTTTGCCGTGTATGTAGCCCCGGCAGTGAGGCTTCACTACATACACCGCTGCCGGGCAGCTAACAACCGACGCTATATACACGACACGGCACCGTGTATAATAGTCTTTGCCTCGACAATATGCGTTTAATGACCTGCTGACAGGAATAAAAAATTCGAGACTATAGATCAAAGTGTACGTCCGTTAATAGACTATCATTAATAGTTATCGCGCCCATGCCTTTACCTTAATTTATTACTATAATTCCCAATTAGTCAGTGTCATATCTGAATGGAGATCACACAATGACCAAACCTGTTGTAAACACTGAGTGTCCGGGGGGTCTCACTGGTTTTTTGGTAGGTTATATACACCTCCCGGATTCGAAAAATTGAGGCTCCGGACTGATTTGAGGCCAAAAAATGGGGGTGTCCCTCCGAACTAGTTTTCAAAAAATAAGCTTTATATTTCCAGCCTACTTTTTGAGGTAGATGATAAAAAATCTAAATTATGGTGAGGTAAATCAGGGGGACGAGGCTGTAGATTACGAAATGCCCTATTAACTCCGGAGACACTTGTGATATAAATGAATCGATAATCCCAAATATTGGTCAGCTATGAGTTTGCAAAAATAATTGTCGCGAGACCGCAGTCCGACCCAATCTTTTAAAACTCATAGCGAGACCAATTCATATTGGGCGTAAATCATCCCATTTTATATTACATGTTTTGCCTCCGATTTTTCACACACTGGACTCTTCAAAACCCTAATAATATTCAAAGTGATTGATGTGCCGAACATTGGGCTTACAAACTGCATTCTAACAGTATTTTTACCGACATAAAACATCCTAACAGAGAAGTGGCTTCCTGGTTAAAAAACTGGTATTTTTCTTTGGCTAAATAGAAATAGTTTGTCTGACTGGTGGAAAAAACTTGAAGGAAATAAAAAGCGAGCGTGTAGCCTACAACAACACGATTGTGTTTTTGTACTTTTTATTCCTTTACTTGTGATTTGGGTGTAAGCCACGTGTCACGTACCATAATTGTTTTCTAATGTAACAGAACGGAACATTTCATTGTCCCTTGAATCTATCTTAGCAAATATTAAATTTGGTCCAGATTTGAAATTTCTGAAGACTTTGAATCACAACTGAAATCCCCTTGATACTACGCCATAGCCTTGATTGGCAAATACCAATTAATATAAAATATTTGTATTATCATTTCGTATGTTGTTTTGTTAAGGAAATTCACTTCTGACCTAAACTTCTTTGTCCAATGCAGTTTTAAAAAACAAAATCGGATATAAAATGTACTCCAGCTATGAAAAAAACTTGTAGTCGTGTCACTGTTTTATTTTTATAAGCTCTTGCACAACTCCAAAATAATTTGAACATTTTGATGGTTTAAATTATTAAGGACATACTTTCATGAAGGCTTTCAAACTTTGTGCCATAACCAGTAAGAGTTTTGCGGATTCCTTTCATCTTTGTTGCTTTAACAAGACAAGCTATCCCAAGAATCTCATTGCAACCGCTCTCAACTGTCAATCAACGTGTAGGATGCAACAACGCAATATGTCCCCACGAAAAGAGCTATGTAGGAAAGTCACGACACAGGGGCTGGCAGGAAAGTTACTAACTAGCCAGGATCACTATCGGGGCGTGGCTATCTCAGGAGTCACGAACAGGGCGGCGAGGAAGGGTTTCTATCCGGGAGTCACTAGCGGGGCGTGGCTTGTAAATCATCGTACGTTGTGAGTGACAACAAATTAATGCAAATGAATGTATCTGAAGTTACGCATGGGCGTTGCATAAACATAACGTAGTATGGCTGAAAGTCACCGAACGGAATCATAACCACGTGTTTTCACATTTAGACAAGCACTAAGAAATCATGGGGTTCAATCGTCACGTATTTAAAATTTTACGTAACACGACAAAATGGGCTTGCTTACATCTTCTCTCTCTGGTTAAACTTGGTCCTGAAATGCGAAAGGACGCTTTTATCCATGTTCGCAATAACCCATCGGCCAGAATTGGTGAGGAACTAGCCATTTACACAACATGGTTTAATGATCAATAAACATTTTTATTAAAAAAAAGGAAAATGACTCATACACGCATAAAAATCATTAAGAAAATGACTCAGTACACGTATGAAAATCCTTGGTAAAGTTTTATTTTTACATTTCACAACACTACACACGTTTCAAATAGGCAACCTATAGTGCCGCAAGGTTGCTTACAGAGATCTTGCAATTTCCCTGTTGAGTCTTAAGATCCGGTTATCATACCCCTCCAAATTCCAGACATATTTTAGGTAAAAACAGGCGACTAAAAAAAACCGGCGTGAAAGTAATCATAGTCCAGCAGGCCTCATAGTCGGGCTCCATAGACGACAACGGAATAGGCCCTAAAGCGTAAAATTAATGTTGCGTGAAGAGTCAATGAATTCGATTGCCCATTGTTCACCATTGTTCCCGGACTGTGAGACCGGCGGATCATATCTCCTGCCACACTTTCAATACAGGTGTCACATACCCCCGGGAGGGGCACGTCACTATGATTAAGCACGGTCATACTTCCTTTCGACAGACCCTTTTTTTACCATCTGTCATCCAAGACACCCCTTTTTTAAAGTCCTCGCACCAAAGGCCGTACAAGCCCCAGATTTTAGGGATCTGATACTGAATGACCGCCTTTTTGTCAAAAGCTTATTATTTTGGTCCAACCCATTTTGTGTGTATAACAAAAAGAGTAGGGGAATTTTATGAGCACACCTTTGGTGAGGGTCTCAAGCTACTTCATATGCATCAGTCACGTGGACCATGGTACCTTGCAAATGTTAAGATATGAATTTTTGAAGATTTTTCACATTAAGACCGGGGGGGGAAGTTTCCCCACCCCATTCAATGACCTTGACCCCAGATTGAGCACACCTTGGTGAAGGGTCTCAAACTAATTCATATGCATGGTTCAGTGAACATGGTTTACCTTGCCAATGTCAGATATAATTTTGGAAGATTTTTCACATTAAGACCGGAAGTTCCGTTTTAAGGACCTTTGACCCCAATATTGAGGCACACCTTTGTGAAGGGTATCAAGATGCTTCATATGCATCAGTCACGTGACCATGGTTACCTGAAAATGGCAGATATGAATTTTTGAAGATTTTTCAAATTAAGACGGAAGTCCCATTTTAATGCCTTGGACCCCCATATTGAGCACAACCTTTGGTGAAGGGTCTGAAGCTGCTTCATTTGCATGGTCACGTGACCATGGTTACCTTGCAAATGGCAGATATGAATTTTTGAAGATTTTTCACATTAAGACCGGAAGTTTTCCCGTTTAAATGACCTTTGACCCCCATATTGAGCACACCTTTGGTGAATGGTCTCAAGCTGCTTCATATGCCATGAGTCCACGTGACCATGGTAAAC
This sequence comes from Ophioderma brevispina, assembly GCA_023653785.1. NCBI lineage: Eukaryota > Metazoa > Echinodermata > Ophiuroidea > Amphilepidida > Ophiodermatidae > Ophioderma > Ophioderma brevispina. The sequence continues at coordinate 23,319 of JAMKCH010002804.1, forward strand.
CCTTTGCAATGGCAAGATATGAATTGTTGAAGATTTTTCACATTACATACCAGAAGTTCCCGTTTAATACCTTTGACCCCCATATTGAGCACACCTTTGGTGAAGGGTCCAAGCTGTTTCATATGCATTCAGTCACGTGACCAGGTACCTTGTCAAATGGCGATATTAATTTTTGAGATTTCACAATTAAGACCGGAATCCCCTTTAATGAACCTTTGACCCCCAATATTGAGCACACCTTTGGTGAATGGGTCTGAAGCTGCTTCATATGCATGAGTCACGTGGACATGGTACCCAACCTTGCAATGGCGATATATTTTTTGAAGATTTTTCACTTAAGATGGAAGTTCCCCTTTAATGACCCTTTTGAAACCCCCATATTGAGCACACTTTGGTGAAGGGTCCAAGCTGCATTCTATTCATGAGTCATGTGACCATGGTACCTACGGTGGGCTAGTTTCCTCTCCTCTCTTAATTTTTGAAGATTTTTTCACATTAAACCGGAAGTTTGCCCCTTTCAAATGACCTTTGACCCCCATATTGAGCGCACCTTTGGTGAAGGGTCTCAAGCTACTTTATATGCATTAATCACGTGACCATGGTCCCTTGCAAATGGCAGATATGAATTTTTGAAGATTTCACATTAAAGACCGGAAGTTCCCCTTTAATGACCTTTGACCCCCATATTGAGACCAAAAACTTTGGTGAAGGGGTCTCAAGCTGCTTCATATGCATTGAGTCACGTGACCATGCTATTTGCATATAGGCAAAAATATGAATTTTGAATTCAGACGCGAGTGTCCCCTTTAATGACCCCTTAATGGACTTCGATTAAAATTGGACCTACACCCTTATGGGTCTTGGTTCAGCGGTTCTGTTGAGCAAGTTTGATGATTATAGAATTGATTTGTTGAACAGAAGGAATTTATAGAGGTTCAGACTAATGCCCCCTTTAATCGGTCCAAGACATTTTCCCCAATTGTTTCCACCATAGGGGTCTGGGGTCAGATGGTTCTTCTGACCAAGTCTAGTGATTATAGCAATTGATTTTGGGCAGAACACAACGAAAAGGAGGTAAGAGCGACATGACCTGTAAAGCGCACCCTGCGTTAACCCATTGACCCAATCTGACGTACCCACCCCCCCCCCATATGAGGGCTTGCATCAGCGGTGCTTCTGACCAAGCTGGTGATAGCCGTATACGTAGTAGCATTTTGCGTATTAAAGCAATATTAGCACCATTTTTTGAAGAGCGCCTCCAATTTTTCAAAATTTATGTTTTTTAATTTTTGAAAGTTTGTAAAATATACTGTGAATGGTAAGCCTCAGGCGGTGGCGGCCAAAACTCCTTTATTATAGGAAATCACCAAAAAGTGTGAAAAGGCAAAATTACAGCAATAAGAGCGACAAACCACACAAAAATTTTGGGTGCTTTGGATGTGGGTCGGTCATGGGTGTTCACATGACCCATATCCGACCTCGTCCTCGTTCGTATCTACCAAAATCAGAAAAAACCCTTCCAGTGGAGTGGATTCTTTCAACTCAAAGGTGTTGGAATAAGAAAATATTCCTTGACAAACATTATACCAAAATCAGAATTTGTCGTCAATATTCGCTTTTACGTGTTTACACCAATGGCGAACGTATGAATGTGGATTTCTTGGGGCCGCTTCCCCCTGGTAGAGCTCACAAATCTCTATGTGTCGCACACGAAGGAATTTTGTAAACTAGAATAATTAATAAACGGGATTGCCGATAATAATTCAACGTTGCTGGAAAAGACCTTCAAATATGAATAGCGGGAAATAGCGCCATGTACGATCTACGTCATCTATTAGTTGTTTTATTGTTCAAGAAAGGTCAGTAGAGGTCATTTTCTTGAGGTGAACTATTTCATCAGGACGGACATAAACTCGACTGCCGTAAATACAATCTAGGATCCCAATGTTAATTACAAAAAAATCGCTCATTTATGATAAATACGCATTTTGAGCATTCTCTCGTTCGCAGGGTAGTTTCCTAGGAAATTACCAACATAGCTGTGCAAAAAAATATTCAAATTGAAAATTGGGCGCTCTCCAAATAAAGTTGCTAATTATTACTTACTATATGGTGCTGTGTCGATCGCCCAGAGCATAGTCAGCCTAGCAGAAGGCTAGTGACCAGGGTGCACGCGAGGAGGTGAGGTTGGGCTTGGATGTTTCTACGTTTCACCGACCTTTGCGGGTCTTTGGTCCTCGGTTCAAAAAACCACTAACTGTGATGTGAAGCGCATGAACACCCCATATACACCCCAAATTTGTCCAGTAATTTACTTTTCGCCATTGCTCCCTGGGCAACCAGAGCAAGGCGCGGAACTGGGTTAATCCGGGCGACGTCCCGAGCCGGCATCGATTTTTGTTTGTGTTTGTAGTTTTAGAAATTAGTTTTGATTGGAATGGGAAGAACGAACTTGAGAACGATATAATTAGTGACTGGGAATTATTACTGGCATATTATCAGAAAAAAAGGTTATTTTTACACAAGAATATTTATTGATATTTAAAAGAGAAGCATGATATTGAACTAATGGGACAGAATGTAAACGGATTATAGATTTGTATGCATAGCAGTACAAGCACGCAGTGCGTATTTAGTATAATAAGTTGGAAATACAAATGAAATTGATTATTTACAATTTACTCAGAAGATTTACAATTATTAAACAATCTTAAAGCTCTCTTTATAAGTATATATTCCAATAAATATTATTGCACAAATGCAAATGTGTTATCGAAGAAGTGTATAATTGTTGCATGATTGTGTAATTATGCATAAGACATTTTATACATCAAGAGGTACAGAAAACAATTTCACATCTTGGTAAAAACAGTTTAAAATAGTATTGTAATTGCCTTTATTACATATTGAATTAACCCAGCAGGAAAAACTAAACATTCAACTATATTTTCCTCTCTAATTTAAATTTAAATATATTGCAAATATATAAGTATCGTATTATATCGATCAAACATTCCAAGACTTGAATGTTTATAACCGTTATTGCGGTATCTACTGTAATTGCCATGAAAAATGGAGTTACTCTTCAAGAAGAAAAGCTTTCGTTATGAAAACAGTTTTTACATTTGGAAATATATATTACAAAACGCTTATAAAATTGTTTCACACACATGAATAATTGTAACTGATAGTTAAGCCAACTAGGGAAATAAGAAAAAAAAATACAAATGTTAGTTAAATTTTGGGTTTGTTGAAAGTGGAAGAATACACATAAATCGGTTTTTATCTGGAACATTTTACAATTTGTAATGTAATTTAAAATTCATTAAAATAGTACCTAGCAGTGATTTTAAAATATAGATCAATTACGTTTATTATGCAGGGAAGATGAAACAATACTAAATTCTTTTAATACATTGTATTATTATAGACAATGATTGCATTTGGTGTGGTTGTTTCACACATCGATCTGCAGTGTAATTCTGTTTTGACAGCAGAAGTTTTAAATACGTATTGTAGTTGGAATTCGTTGTAAATTAGTTGCAAAATGCAGGCAGGGGTCAACAATTATTGAATTACATTCTGCCGTTTTATATTTCATTCATAGAAATTGTTTGCAATATGTAATAACATTTGTGAATGCAGGAGATTTGTAGCAATCAGTTATTTTATCTCATGAGCAATATGTGATCGAATTGGATATTGGAATTGGTCTACAAGGTCATAGTTAAGGTCATATATTCAAGAGGTTCTCAAGTAAAAAGCATCTACATTTTGATTAAAGTGGATAGAACTAGATATTATATACAGAAAATGTCTAGGTAGTATTAAATTAGTACGCATATTTGATAAAATATAATGCGAATATAATTATAATCAATATATTTACAAAAAATCATTAGTTATAGTATACACAACATTTTATAATTTGGCATTCAATATAAATAATATTACCATGCAACCAATATTAGCAATATTTAAATCCACAATCGTTATATATATTTGTTGAAAACCTGGGACCTGAATACTGGCACTATCCACAGTGGTTTATCGTTCCATGAAGCAATATCATAAATCATACCGCAATGATTTACTGTTGTTACATTTGATAAGAAATAAGATAAAAAACATTACTCGATATTGTCTGAAACAAATCAATAAGAATATGATGTTATACCTAGGATTGGGTTGAAAATGGCATATTTACAGGATCAGTCTGAAACAGATTAATAGTGGGTACATTATGGGGAAAACGACATAGACTAATGGATTTGCTATCCTACTAAATTTGCTATCAAACCGTCACCATTAAAAAACTTGGAGTTTATAGTGTTAATTGACAATAGCAATAGGGTAATGGTAGCTGTTAATGGGTTGTCAAAACTGAAGCAATCTATTCAGCAGGAAGAGGCCGTACATATATATGGATCCAGAAGTGTACCATTAGTTGTAGTTGGTTCTGTTATGACCTGGTTATAGTGTAGTCAGAGGGGTTATAACTTCTTTTTCCATGAGGTTTTGATTGAAATAACGACGATCACTATATGATTTGCATGCAGTAACTCGAGTTGTGCATGTTTTCACTGATAATGTGCAAAAATTGATTATTAGGTGTTGCTATGCTTGTGACTAACTACAATCACCAAATTTGTTTGACCAGTTGTTCTGATTAGTAGCATATCTGACACATTGGTGATAGGATGGTATAAGTTCCAAATTGACAATTTTTTGAAACATATATTGCCGCCTCTCTACCTTTACCATTATTTCCTGGGGTTTCTCGTAAGAGCAGATCATATCCATCATGCCGAAATTGTTGTTGTTATCGCATTAGTGTTACAATGTTTATGTTAAGCATATTAAATGTGCTTTTAGGAGTCGTTGTTAGTGCGCAAGTCATCGACGTGTTTACGAAGACTTTGGATATTCTGATGAGCAAGATGAAGTACTGGTTATGATCAATATCTATGAGTGGGTTGCTTTTGATAGGTTGCACATGGCATTTTAAGAACTTCATCAGCAACGTTCTGTTTACAGAAGATTCGATCAGAATCATACTCTGCAGAAACATTACGTTAAACTCTCTACCTCTACTGAGTGCTTACATACGCCCTGGACTTTGGTTATGAGTTTCATGGAAATAAAACGGCTTGATCTACAGTTTTGCCCTGGCATTTGTGCCGGTAAAAGCCCATGCTAGTTGCAGAGGATTTGCCTCTTGTGATGGGGTGCGTTTGTTCTTAGAATCAACTGGAGCTTTGTGTTGTTTTATAGATACGCATGATGTGTATTTAGATGGTATCGGTTCTGAAACATCGGGAATTTTAATTCCGATACGTTCCATGCTGCAACCCAAATTTTACAAATACAGCTGTTGGCATATAGCTGGAATGTTTGCAGAAGTTAGCATATTCTATTCCTTTTAATTTTCCTGATACTCCATTACAAAAGTCGTCAGAAACATCTTCATTAGCAATTAACATAGCGCGTGCACCAACTGCAAGTTTGAGTTCTGGGTACTGAGAGATGTTTCGTTTCTTGTTGTTTTATGAGGATTTGCACACTTTATTTGTTCCAACACTTGAAGGGTGTCAATAGGTTATTGAGTGTACCTATGTTTCTAAGATTGGAGAATCATTTCGTTGTGTTTGTCAACGTCGGCATTGCGAGCATAAATATGTGTGCATGTGTTGGTATACTTTTGCATCGATTGTCTTGATTGTAAAGAGATCTTCAATCGCTTTCTTCCAATGGTTCAACCTTTTGTCTAACTCGCAGCCTGTTGAACATTTGTGCAAAAGTCATGTCTTGCTTTTTTGCCGCATAATTTCGGTGATCGCAAATTTGGAAAAGGGGATTCCATAGGTCTTTGAGTATTTCCCTTTATTAGGAATGCAGAGTGGCGTTGGTGGTACTGGTGGGCAATGGTAAAAAATCTCCCCCACGGCAAATACTGAAAATTCCACAAAAGAAGTAGAAGCTGATGTTCCCTTTATCTGCTGAAGACGCCCATGTATATATGCCAATAGCTTTGCACTCACCATTGATATTTCATCAATAATAAGTAGTTGCAGGTGTTCAAATCGGACACGAAGAGGATTGAGAGATTCTTCAGTGAGTGGTCTATAGTCTTTAGGCGCTTTCGGACTGATGCTAAATGCTGAACAAATAGTTTCACCCGAAATGTTGAAAGCTGCTGTTCCAGTATGGGCAACTACTAATACAGTCACATCATCCTGGTGATTCATTTTGTGGTGCAAATATGTGTTTTAGCATATGTCAATGCAACTGATCACATGTGATTTGCCAGTACCCGCTCCTCCAGTTAAAAACATTCTAAAAGGTTTGACAGTATGGTCCTGTGACTTTTCAATACACCATTTTCTCACATAATTAAATAGCTGACGTTGTTTGTCATTAAGTTGTCTTAACATGGACAGAGCCTGCTCATGAGATAATTCTTCTTGTCTTGTTTCTACTTGACATCTGTATAGTGACTGCTCTGAATTTGACGATGTATTTCGTTGAAGTTCAGGATATCTATATCAGCATAGTCATCATCGGAATCCAAGGGATTTGTCAATTGCATGTTGTTATCAAGACGTTCTTGTTCGTTTTGTGGAGCAAGTGCAGCCCATGCATCTTGAAGATCTGCAGCTTCTCGACAGTTCCCGGCATTTAATCTAGGTTTTTCAGTTGTGTGTTCTTGGTTCATATGCTTGCAGTTTGCTTCGAACATGTCCTTTGCCGAACTTCCTCTTGTCCACAGTTTGAAACCCTGTTAGATAATAGCTCTCGTAGGTGTCATATTTCTGGTTTGAGTTGTACATTTCTATGTGGCAAGTACAATCGAAGCATGTTCATGTAATATCGTTCAGAGTCTCTTTTAACTGAAATCCTTGGGTAGCGTATTATTGCAGGTTTGCGTTTTTCGTCTGTATCAGTATCGATATCAGATGAGATTGCAGCATACTTGGAAAAATATGTTGCCATGCACATGTTGTTGAATTTTGCATTGCGTGGTCGTGCTAAATACTTATCAATTTGAGTAGGTTGCCAAACCTGTTCACTGTTTCCTGCATTCTCTTTCAGATATTGCAAAGGAAGAGATATTTTTCTGGCCATTGGCTCAGTTTGGATAATACAAAACTTCTAGTACTCATGCATAGTGGCATACTACATGCAATGTATATAGAAGCCATCACAGGGGTCTCTCTGTTTTGTAGGTAGAGACTTCCTAATGTTCTCAATTGTTTAACAGCATCATTGTTTCCTTCTAATGCTTCCTTCTGTGCATTGCGTAATAAGTCACCCATCTCTCTTTCTGCTTTCGTAATATATGACAAGATGTACATGACACACGCGTAGGCATCTAGAACTAATTGTATATCCATATTGCCATTCCAACAACGGAGTAAATGAGGGTTGTAATTATTGACCCATACATCTGTAACATCACGTTTAAGATAGATTGTGTTCCTGTTACAATGCTTACTAAGAGTTGTCTCAAATGCTGATTGTGTTGTTCCTGCAGCTGTTTAAAAAGATCATCACATGTTTCAAAGTTCGAGTCTTTGTCATTGAGCAAATCCCAGATTTTAGCTACTAACTGTTTTGAATTTTGGAGTTCATGGGTGTTTATTTTCATCTTCTGTAGTTTCCATCATCATGATCTCCTGTTTCGTTGTCATCGAATTCACTATGAACTGATTGGTAAGATGTACAAATGAATGTTCTGTTGGATGGTGGTTTAGGAAAGTTGAATCGACACACTTTCCCAGTCTTCCTACATGATTTTGTATGTTTTGCTAGTAAGGACAGATGTTACTATCTCTCGTAATTCGGGGTCAGTTTCAGGAGGAATTGCACATGATATAATGTATCGACAAATTCCGTCACTTTATCATCTGAATCTTTTTCTATTTGTGGTGCATCTTCACCCATACTATCATGTGAATATGTGGCCAACCTCTTTGCTGAAATTCTGTTCTGTAATAGTAGTCTTCTACTTTCCCAATAGGTTGTGCAGGAGATTGGATCACATCTTTGATGAACATCTTTACTCTGTGTTCGAACATCTTGGCGGCTGTTACAGGATTCTCCATAATTATTCTGCAATGATCTTCCCACGACATGTTTTTATGTTCCTCTTCAGTCAAAGGAGCTTTGCCGAGCTGGACAAGTATGGCATTATCTATTTCAATCCATCGTCGGTCAGCAGCACTAAATGTAACCAAATGTTGGAATTCCTAGCTGACGAATCATTGCGAACAAGTTCTTTTTAGACTTTTCCCAATAGGCAGGGGTACCTCGTACTTTGGCAAGAAACCTGTAACCCTCATCTCGTTTAATGAGTTCTTTGACTTCGTTTATGTTGGTCAACATTGAAGCAGTGATTTCCCGGCCATCGGCAGTTTTTGTCGATCCGATTCTCATTGCAATAGAAATGCTTGAATTAATCAAATTGACTTCAGTTTGCATACTGTGCAAAAAAAATGTATTCGGGATTTCTTGCAAATCTAGTTATCAGCTGATAACAACCGGTTATTGAAGTATCGTGATGGGGATATTTTTCTTTCTCTGTCTTCAATGTATGTATTGGCACCATCGGGGAATTCGGCAGGAAAACATTGTGCTTCCATTTGTAAGACTTTTTCAGGTGCGTTGCCTTCACCAGGAGCTAATGATAGAATAGTATCGTCATTTTTGTCTGCCAAATATTGAGCAAAATCAACAGGATGCAAAAATGAATACAGTGGAGCAGAGGTATTTGTTATATCATCATTTAAGCCTTCATGGTCATCATTACTTGGTTCATCAGAATCCCATTTTGTATTGTAGGATCGGATGGATTAGGTTTCGGTCATTAACTCTATTTGAGATGCCATACTCTCTGTATTTTCTTGGGATTCAGCATCAGTTTCTTGCTGATATACTATCTGTTCTTGTAGCTCTTTGTTCTCTACTAGTTGGTAATCTTGTTCGTTGTCAACATTTGTTCACTTCACCATTAGAAATGAGTTGATCATTGAGCATGTTGTTGAATTCATCAAAGTTTATCTCTATATTGTTGTATACTTTATTGTTGGCTTTCAACCACACAAGGCTTCTCGCACCTTTGTCGGATTTACATCTTGACACATATGGTGACCTTTATAGTGTAGCTTTCGCTTAAGCTTGACTCTGATCAAACTTTGATCTGTAGGAAGTCTTGGTAGACAGTTTACAGTATTATCTACATCAGCTTTGACACACACGACTTGGCCGTGGATACCCTTTTGAGATCCTTTAATCAAGTTAATCATTTTCATGAACGGGATGCTGGAGCTATGAGATGTCGTTCAATCATATTTAGTCCTGACAACTCTGAAGGTTGCTAACGTGACTCAGCTTATTTCTTGAAGCTTGTACTGGTAAATTATCTTTCTTAATGTTATCATCACAAGCCCAGCATATCCATTGATTAGTATCTCCTTGTAAAATGCATTCGTAGCTTTCATTTATAGGTAAAGCATTTGCTAATGAGGACCTTCGTACTTGTCTTTCACAAATTTTCGTACTTGTGACTTAAATCCAATGCGGTTGCATATTTTACAAGTAAACAGGGGTTGGTCCTCTTTGCAACGTTTTTGGAAACCTGTGATAATGTGTGAAATGCTTTCCTTTTGCTTTTTTCGGATGTTTGTAACTTTGGCAATTTTTGCGGCTTTAAAAACTGGATTTGCATAGTTCTTAAGTGATATGTCTTTTGCTTTTGAATTTTCCTTTTTCTTTTTTTGTAGATTTGCATAGTCTTTGATTGATATGTCTTTTGCTTTTTTGAATTTTCCTTTTTCTTTTTTCTGGGTTGTCATAGTCTTTTTGGACTTGAAGGATTTTTCTTTTTCTTTGTTCTGGATTTGCATAGTCTTTACGGCGATTTTCTTTTGCTTCTTTTTAACATTTTGTTTTTGGCCCTGACGTCTAAGTTGGTGTTGTACGTCAGTCGTTGTTTACATAACACTGAATCCCTGTTCTTGTAATACCATGTCGTTTGTTTAGATTTTTTGTTTGTAAACATTGTTTTGATTATCATTTTGATCATTTTCAAGGTTTTCAGGATTTGTACTTTCCGTTGTCGTCTGATCATTAGAACTTAGTACAGATGCGACATTTAGTACAACATCGTTTCTATCAGTGCAGTTAACTTTTCTCGATGGTACAGTTACCGTATGTACAAAAGTAGGCAACAATTCTACAAATGTTGAAAGAGGTTTTCCAAGAGATTTACAAAGACAAAATAGATACTTGGCCATTGCATGGATGTCTGAAAATTCCAGCAAACAAGCTTTGCCATTTTCTTCAGAGAGTCCGTTTTCATTTCTCGAGTGAGGATCAAAAAATACGTATTCCTCGTTACTAATTTTATTAATTGCCATCATGTATCCGTCTATCAACAAAACATGGCTACTGGAAATTTCAAAAGCTGTTTGTAACATATTATCAAGAAGTTCGTTTGTGTTTTGATTTTGAACTTGACCATAAATGCTGTTTCTGTATTCAATATTGTAGTCGATTCCTTCGAAAGAGAAATCAGTTGGAAGTTCATCGGTAGTCAAATAGCCTGAAGCATGGAGTAGTCCTCTACTGTCCAATGAATTCGCATGTTGTTGGTATAATCTATCCCCAAGGTATAATACATTGTCAATATCATTTGACGCAATATTGTCACTATTATGTGATTTCAGATAACATATCATAGCTAGAGAATTGCACGAACATTGTTTTCCAACTGTATCAGGGGAAAATCTGTGAATATCTCCTTGATGAAAATGACCTCTTATTCGTTTAGAAATTGAAACTTGATCCATTGTTATTTCTGGATTTGCAGATGAGTGATGATCACCTGAAGATTGTTGACCTTTGGCTAATTTACGTTGTGCCAATTTTGCACGGGATTTTGCATTTCGTCGAGGCATTTTCACTATGTATAAACTCGCAAGAAACACTGATAATTATCAAAATAAAACTAAAATACGCTTCTTAACACTAAACGTATCGGTATTTATTTAATATGAACAAAATAATGCAAGTTGGAAAAAGCTTAAAGCAGGAGAAAGCTTAAAGAACACTGAATACAAGAATATAAAATGCAATTTACTTAATGAAATATTTGTAAGATGGGTAACTTGAAATATAAACAAATAATACAACACTTGTAAAAGTTTGAACTCCTTTAAGTTGGCAAATGATTAAAAAGAACTCAGGTAACCCTGAATTTCAGAATTCCAAAATGTAACTTTGATGAAATGTGCAAAAATATGTAACTTTATATAGTTTAGTGAACAATTACAAAGCGAACACGATTTTAACTATACTATAAAATGGCAATGGTAAAATGATTTGATATAAAATACGGGACTCACGACAAGTCTATCCGTCAACTATTTAAAATACGGGACTCACGGAAAGTCTATCCGTCAATTAATATAAAATACGGGACTCACGAAAAGTCTATCCGTAAAGCCTACCTTTTGTATCAGTAGTAAGTTATAAGATTGTTACAGGACTCACGAAAAGTCGGTCCGTTACAATTGGTCTTTTTCAATAAAGAAAGCTTTTTGACTCTCCAATTCGTTGTCAAAAGAATGTAGAATTTAGCGTTACCCGTGACCGGTTGCATGCGCATTGAACTTGTGTGCTCTATACCATACGGAACCATCTACACATTGGTCACATAAGACAACAATTTTAGAAAATGTCAGTATCATTATTAAGCTTGACCTATAATATTTGTACTTTAACATGAGAGAGAAGGTAAAATGAATCTTTTGAAAGGTAATAGATTTATGTCATATATTTTCGAAATTAAAAATGTAATGATGGTTGTGTGAATATTCTGTTTGCGTCTGTTTGGAGGTTTATTAATTATAAGATGTGGATTTAGGCTTTGATATGCTTGCATTTGACATGTTTTTATGCTTTTTATGCTTATTTCTTATACTGTACTTGGTAATGCAGGTTTTTATGTTTGGTTCTTAATGGTTTCTTTTGTTTAGGTCTTAGGCGGTTGTGTGCGTGGATCTAATGCTTTCTTATGGTTGTTCTTAGATGGTCTTTCTGGTAGTTTTAAGGTTTACATAATGTTATGTTCAAATTTGCTTCGGTATGGTACATATGCAAACGTATGATTAGGTATGTTCATGTATGATCAGGTATATAAGTTTAGGTATGGTCCAATATTGAAATACGCTCAAATATCTAAAATATTCTCACTCTTAGAATGTCAAATATGCTCAAATATATTATATTGATATGTTCGTGTATACTCAGATAGCCTGTTGTTAAATTATGCTGGAGAATGGTTAAGTATACCCAAATATAATTATGTACTCAAATATTTTTGATTCCGAGGCTTTCTTGTGCGTTTTGGGATGAGTGTAACGGTTCACTATAGGCCTACTTGGCTGTCAGACTTGTGTGTGCTTGATTCTTATGCTATAATTTTAGGCTTTCTTACATAAAATGTAAGACTTTTTTTATACTTTCTTATGTTTATTACTATTACTTTTATTCGCTCTTAAAACTTCGTATGCCTGGTTCATGTTATTCGCCTTCCTGATTGGTTCTTAAGCTCGCTTATAATTTGATGTAAGTTTAATGCTTTGGTCTAAAGGCATTTTTATTATTGGTTCGTAGGCTATCTTATGCTTGGATCTCAGACTTTTGTACCGGTGATTCTTGAGCATTTTTGTAATGGTTTCTTTGTTTTTCTTATGCTCGCTTCTTAGACTTCAATTTTCTTATGCTCGGTTATTTTTGGTTCTTATGCATGATTTTGGGTAGTTCATAGTCTTTAGTACGTTTGGTCATTGGGTTATTTCGCACTTGGTTCCTCGCCTTAGTGGATTTTTGGTGTAAATGGTTTGACAAGTTTTGTGAAGCCCTGATGAATCGGGTTGGTGCAATTTGACAAACTCAAGATAATTAAAGCAGAACAAAACACTGTTTAAAACAATTGATAAGTGTCACTATATTTAATAAGTGCATTATTTTCGTTGTTTCAAAGCATCATGGAGGTCGTTTTTGATATCAAAGAAACAAGAGTTGCATCAGTAGACTATTAGAATTGAAATTAAGTTTTGGACATGATATTGTACCCTGAGTTAAAATACATTAAAGTGGATCAGAAGTCCAGTTCAAACTTGAACATTTATGATCACAGTAAGTTCAAACTTGTTATACTGCTCTCTTCATAAATAATACTTCGTGTAAGCCCAATCCTACCGTCCTCTTTTGCGAGACAACTCTACTGAATTTCAAACTTTGCATTAGATATCTGTGATTTCACAAATCGGACCAGCTTAGAATTTATAACCTTTCTTCAATGCACTTTATCCCTAGACAGGAATGTCGAAATAAGATTGGATAAAAAGCATAGCAAAGAGTAGGAAATGTTAATTTAAAGGAGTGTCAACATCATGTTTTCAATCATGCGTTTTTATGGATACACATTTTTATGCTTTAAAATACTACTTGGATGTACTTTTTTAGCTTTTCGGGTGCTTAAATATACTGAACTATGCTGAAATTTGAACTATCAAGTATGCCCAGGTATGATCTATTCTCAAGTATTTTCTGATATGCTGTACTATGATCAAGTGTAGTGGATAGTATTGTACATAGCACAGAGTCAAGTAGGTGTATACAGCAAATGAAAAAGGGAGGACAATTACAACGATCATAATAGGAGTGAGATCAATACAACATTAAAATGTAAGTTTTCTTGTCAAGAAAATTGTTTTATTTCGCTTGTGCTAAAATATTTTCGTAAATAGCCGAGAACTTGATTTGAAATTTTAGAAAACTGAGCTATTTCATTTGCTTGAGCATCACCTTGCAAAGATATTTAGTTTTTGACATCGATTTAAATAACATTTTATTAAAATTTCAAATGGTATAGACAATATATTTGGGACATTTTTCCTGGGGATCGACTTTAATATTTAAAGTATTCATCGCCTAAGCAGTGTCTCCAAGCAGTAACATCGCCAATATGAAATTTTATAGTTCGCGACTCCAAGTATGACATTTCTTTAAAAGTAAAAATCAAAATGCCTGCTAGTGCTTTAGTAATTATCTCTGAAGCATTTTAGGTAACAATCGAGTAACATTTCTAAGCATCTCTCAAAGGAGCAATATTTCCAAGTAATAATCTCTCCAAGTAATATAGGTTTTCTAAGTCAAATGTCCACTCTTTTGAACCAATCGTCTTCAAAGGCAGTTCAAATGTCCTATTGTCAAATGTGTTATTAGCATTTACCAATTGTCAACATAAGGCAGTTCAAATGTACATTATTGCTAACACAATATCCAATTAGCTCACGTAATTTCCCAATTGTGAAATCAAATGTTTATTAGTGATTTCAAGTATCAGTTAAAAATTCCTAATTGCATCAAACCAATATTTTGATAAACTATGATTGTCAGGAACAAGCGGTTGGTTGCCATAAGAGTTAAGGCATGTTTGAGGTGTTTTTGTTTAAGAAGTTGCTTTTTAACCTAACAAAAATGCAACAGAAACAATGTTTGTGTTATACTTCTAAATTGTCAGAAAATGTGTCAAAGGTCTAAAAACATCAACAATGGGGAATATGAAAAAAATTGGAGACTGTTTTGTACAGGGTACAAAATTAAAATGATCGTTTGAAACTTATACCAACTTATTCATTTGGTCATGAGAATCAATAAAGGCATAGTTTGCCATATCTACGGTCATTAGTTTCCGGAATCTAGGCTCATAACGGTTCAAGGTCATCATGGGGTAATTCTTTCAGAGTTATCAGATTTTGATGAAACTAGTCTCGAATTGATTGTCTGGTAATATCTATAACAGAAAATGCATATTTGCTCTATATTTAGTAGGTAAACTGTTACCACTGTTACATTTTATGAAGAATCTGGGACCATTTTTGAAAGAATCAGAGCATTCTGAAAATGTTACCTCAGGATGACTTTGAACTTGTATTTCCCTATAACTATTAAACCATAACAGATCTGGAAAAACTAGCTTTTAATACTTAGAATACGGCCAAAATGTTGGTACAGATTTCAGTACAATTACAGCTACTTCATAGATTTCCCCCTGCACAAACCTTGCCTTTCTGCAAATACATATTCCCCGCTACTTACACTTGTAGAGTTTTGATTATTATTATTCTCTAATTATTTCTAAGTATAACACCACCAAAATTGTTTCTGTTCCAATTATTTTGAGGTCAAACCATTTCCTTTAATTTCTTACAGTATTTCACTGTCAAATGACATTTGAGTTCCCTATGTAACATTTGAATTACCTGGGTGAAAGGACATGCCTTGATGAGCACAGGAATACATAACGATTTCCATTGTGTGGACATTTCACTTCACTATTAGCATTTGATTTACCTGTAGTGATTTTGATCTTTTCAAGTGGACATTTGTTCTGTTCTTTTCTGTTTTGACATTTGAATTACCCAAAATTACAATTGCTCTGATACCATGGGTATTTGAATTGGAACATCTATAATTTCTAAAGTAATAATCTCTCCAAGTAATAATCTCTCCAAGTAATAATCTCTCCAAGTAATCTCTCCAAGTAATCTCTCCAAGTAATCTCTCCAAGTAATCTCTCCAAGTGTTAAGTATACATGCATGGTGTATTAAAGTTATTAGTATGAATATTAGTATTAGTATGAACAAATTGCCATTGTCGTGCAGCATTAAATAATGTACTTGGGAATTGTCATTACCTTGTGTAGCCGCATTTATATGCTACGTACCAGTTGTGTAAGTGCATCCATAATGTTGGTGCCACAGGCAAAAAAAAATTAATGAAAGGTACCAATTATTTTTATACATCTTGTATGTACGAGTATGGGACAATTCGAAAAAATATCCCTAACCTTAGCTGCAAATAATTTGCAATTTTATTGCAAAAATATCACTGATGATGAAAATCACCTTAATGACATCTTTTATGAATTAAATCTAATGCACTTGTTATTTTGTTAGAACATCGTTTACAAAACTGCAATTCTTCCTGACACCGGATACCGCAGCTTCAGTGAAATTACTTACATCTCCTTGATTTATGAGCTGAGCTTTGAAGTCACGCTTCCAAGACTAAGTTCGAGTATGCTTCAATTTCAGATATGAGGTTTACTTATGGTATTCTTAAGATTTCTTAAGCTTGTTCTATTCTTCAGATTTAAACTTAACATCCCTTAGCCCGGGGATGGAGGCCGTCCGAAAGAAATTGCCACTGAGCATTTTGGAGTAGAAGGACTGAAGTTATCTTTTAAGTGGTTTGTGTGATCATAAATGTTCCAGGGAAGCTGAACTTGCAGTCCTGTTTAAAGTAGCTAAAAAGGTTTGAAGGATCAATAATATTCATGCTTTGATGTATAACTGAAGAACTATTAGATTTTTTAGTTCAGAACCTATTTTTCAAGATGCATAAAAGCATATCATAATAGCAATCATACTACAATGTTGATTCTAGTTTGAGTGTACTTCTGGTGTTGCCAGGATGATACATATATCCATACTCATCAATATGATATTTGAGTAGCTGTGGGTCAAACTTTACTTCATTAGCTTGGATATAATTTTAAAAAGCAATTATTGACCTGGTATGGGAAGATTTTGATTCGCTAAAGTCAGCCAAATCTTAGCATACAGTTCTAGGAAATGATACTTTATATTTACATCATACAATACTGTAGTGTATTTAAAGTTTGCGATGCGCAATTCATAGGAAAAAAATCTAATATCAAAGAAAACTGCTCAGTGCAACTTCAATCGGCAAGTTCATATGTGGGAGGTTACGTCCCCTTGAGTGGTGTTTTTAAAAGTTAATGCTTCCACGTTCAAAGTTAGTAATTCCACAGGTTAGAGTTAATACTTCAACAGTTCAATGTTAATACTTCAACAGTTCAAAGTTAATACTTCAACAGTTCAAAGTTAATACTTCAACAGTTCAAATTTAATACTTCAACAGTTCAACGTTAATACTTCAACAGTTCAAAGTTAATACTTCAACAGTTCAACGTTAATACTTCAACAGTTCAACGTTAATACTTCAACAGTTCAACGTTAATACTTCAACAGTTCAAAGTTAATACTTCAACAGTTCAAATTTAATACTTCAACAGTTCAACGTTAATACTTCAACAGTTCAACGTTAATACTTCAACAGTTCAAAGTTAATACTTCAACAGTTCAACGTTAATACTTCAACAGTTCAACGTTAATACTTCAACAGTTCAACGTTAATACTTCAACAGTTCAAAGTTAACAGTACTGAGTACTGATGCAGTGTTTGAATACTGCGCAATGTTCGTATTTCAATCATCACAGTACTGAGTACTGATGCAGCATTTGAATACTGCGCAATGTTCTTATTTCATTCATCACAGTACTGAGTACTGATGCAGTGTTTTGAATACTGCGCAATGTTCGTATTTCATTCATTACAGTACTGAGTACTGATGCAGTGTTTTGAATACTGCACAATGTTCGTATTTCATTCATCATAGTAATGAGTACTGATGCAGCATTTGAATACTGCACAATGTTCGTATTTCATTCATCACAGTACTGAGTACTGATGCAGTGTTTTGAATACTGCACAATGTTCGTATTTCATTCATTACAGTACTAAGTTAAGTACTGCTGCCGTTTTTGGGTGCTGTGCAATGTTCATATTTCAGATATTTCGATTGCAGTAAGAACTACTGATAGAGTGCTTGAATACTACACTTATTGGATAATGTCCTCTGTTACATTGAACTTGATAAAGTAACTACGGAAGTGTGTAATTTGATGTAATATGGTTTGGTCCCCTTTGTGGCTGAGGCTTAAGCAAACATATTAAAAATCTCTTTAGGCAATGTTTTACAGATGCTACAAGCCATTGCATATAATGGATCTTTAAAAGCCCAATTGTGTAGGAGTCTTTGAATACCACATCATTGGCAAAATGACTCCAAGTGACTTTTGGATATCATTATCAATGCACAAGCTACATTGAGGTTGGTTCAGTGAATGTTGATGTTACAAGGCACCCCATTTGCATTCATAATATTATCCATTAGCAATCAAATGTCAGTTAGAAAATCTTAACACTCTTCCGATGGGCATAAAGTGCAAAAAGTGAAGTCTCAGCTTCAGATGAGCAAACCTCTTGGCTCTTGTGAGGAGTGTCCAGAAAAGAATGTTGTCCATGAGCTATCAAAGGGAAGTCAGAAAATCTTAACACTCTTCCAATGGGCACACAGTAAAAAAGTGAAGTCTCAGTTTGAGATGAGAAAACATCTTGGCTCTTGTGAGGGATGTCTAGAAAATCATGTCCATGAGCTATCAAAGGACAGTGAGAAAATCGTAACACTGTTCAGATGGGCCGACAGTAGAAAAGGCATAGTCTCAGTTTCAGATGAACAAACCTCTTGACTCTTAAGTTATGAGTGTCTACAGATTTTTACACTCTACAGACAGTGAAGTTCGTTCTCAGAAATTTCATTGATTTACTGTTTACCCCCAGCAGGTATAGAACTTGACTTTAGATTTAGCTTTTAAACACAGTATATGAAGTGTAGTCTGCTTAAGTGGTAGCTTGGTACACATGGTGAAGTAACTCTATATCATCGCTTGTATAATATGAATGTGCTTGCTCAGTGGGCTATACAGCAGCTTGTCTGTTAACCTGCACAAAGAGAAAGTGATAACAAAAAAATGTTACACAACTTTACGATAAAAGCGAACATTTTGCCAAACTTTTTCAGTGAACAAATCATGATATTCCCAGTATATGGTATAATGCTAGTACAAGGTTTACCAATCACATATTCCATTTTACCCAACAATGTCCAAATTCATGAAATAGCCCTATAAATGTTTGCAAGGTCCTCAAGATGATACACTTGGAAGCTGAATCTTAAAGAGGCATTTTATGATCCACAGCCTCGTCCCCCTGAATTACATAAAAAAAATCGACATTTTTATATCACTTTTAACAGTGGGCCCAAGTATAGTATGTGTGCGTAATCTTACATGCAAATTCAATCTACTCAGGAATAAATGTGAAATTTTGTATTTTCTGTCTGTAAACGGACAGAAATACAGTGGCCTATGGGGCATGAGTGATATAAACATTTGATCATAACATTAAAACACATGGCCAGAATCAACTGGAATTTGGAAATAGCCTTTTCTCAGGACGATCTAGTGAATCATAAACAAAAACTGCAAGTGTCGTCTGCCGTTGTGGTTTGTGAATGGGGCCAAAGGTCACATGAGGTCACATGAGGTCACCAACACGTCACCCCACCCCGCCCATCCTTTCCACCAAGTTACATCACCCTAACCCTTATGGAACTCATACGGCATGCACTATATCAAGGGCTAACATTTTGACTACAGAGAGACACACACAGACACACAGATACACAGGCATACGACTAGAGTAATCCCTATGTGCCTTCTGTAATTCTTGCAGATGCCACAAAAATGAGGTGTTAAATCAGAAAATCTAAAATTAAAGGCACTGTCAGTGACCATATAATCAGGAAAATATTAGGAATGGCTTAAAATTGAAAGATAATTGGATAAACTATCCGATGTGTACTGTTCATATCAAGGGTTTGGGGCAAAAAGGCCCCATCTGCAATAGCTGCCAGGTGTTAGATTTGGCAGGTATAACACTTAATAACAACACAAGAGGCAAATGGCAGCTATTGCAGATGGGGCCTTTTTGCCCTTAACCCTCGATATGATAATTTGGTAAGAAGAAAAAACTTATGCAATTCAAAATGTAAAGCCTTCATTTAATTGTGTGTAGGTTAATAAGACAATACTGCACCTGTACCTGCATCTGCACCTCTAGCAAATATACAAATATATTTTAGACTTCCTGATTAAGTGAATCACCAAAAGTGCCTTTAATGTAACACAATCCAAAGGTGATAGAATCAAAACCTCTCTTATAAGGGCAAAATGTGGCGACACGGCCTAAAGGTAATGACCCGATTTAGTTACATAGTTTTTTTTCTTGATTGGATGACCTTAAAAGGCTGACTCAGAGATTTCCCGATGAGGGCGCACTCAATTTTCAAATAAATCATGTTTTTTGCATATACATAATGCTTTCCTATATAATAATCACTGTGTGAAATAACTAAGCTCAAATTGAAGTCCTTCATACAAAAATCACAACTTTGTTATAAAATTCCGGATCCGGAAATTTTGTTATACACGGTATCCTATGGCACTGTTATACTATGCATTAATGCTTACTGCATGAAAACGAAACTTCCGATTCATCTCTAACTTTGGAATTACGCTTTTTAGGTTACTATCTTTATTTGTATTTGTCTATTTTTAATTTCCACACAAAAATATTATATTTCGAAATCTCTGAGTCAGCATTTAACCTCAAAACCCCACCTGAAAAAATGTGCTATTTTCAATCCATTTTTATGTGAGAGCTAAAATGTGACTTTGTAAGCCCTCGTAGAGACTGTAAAATGTTGGTCTACCACATTTTCGCTCATAATATTCAACCCAAACATCTTTTGCCCCTGCGATTTCACAGGGTAAATAAGAAAAAATTGTAGCCATCTTACAAACACTATCGGTGATTTACTATATCAGAAAATTGAAAAAATCATCAAAAAACAGATTTTTGCATGTCTGTAACAAATATGGGTATCCTACACCCTACAAATGCTAGTTGAAAGCAACCTAATAAGGAAAAATCGGATATTTTAGTCATTACTGACTATGCAGACACTTTCCTACAACACGTAATTCAATGAAGATTCACATCTTTTTGCATGTCTGTAACAAGTATGGGTATCCTATACCCTACAAATACTACAGTTGAAAGCAACCTAATAAGGAAAAATCGGATATTTTAGTCATTACTGACTATACAGACACTTTCCTACAATACGTAATTCAATGACGATTCACATCTTTGAGTACTACTGTTTTTTTCCATTTCTGGCATTTTTTCAATTTCAAAGACTAACTTGGGAATTTTACAAACTTATCCTTCACTATCCGGTAATTACTGCAAATTTCAAATATTTTGACACCTTTGGGTAAATCAATGATAGTGTCTTACCGAAATATTGACCACTTCTGCTAAAATCTGAGGTTCTGAGGTCACCACATATATTGAAACTTGTCAGACTTCATCTGTGGAACAGTGTCCGGAGATACATAAGTTATTATTATCGGTGGGCGAGATTATGATGTGGGTTGAAGTGGTACTTCCTATTAGGGTGACTGTACTGATGAGTCAAGAGATGGAATGCATGCCATGGGGGTCGTGCCATGGTGCTGTTGGTGTGAGAACTTGATGAGATGGCAATGATCGCTGTGCTTAGAAGATTAAACCAAAGCATTACTGTTCAACTGAAAAAGAAAAAACACATGGAAAGTAAAATAAATACATATGTGGATTTTCTTTTGCTTACCTTGAAATTTTAAAATGCACTACATTATGTATTACACGGCACTACTATTAGTCTACTATTAGTTGACAGGCTCTAAATTAACAGTCCTGTAATACCACCAGTGGGTGAAACAGATCAACAAACCCAACTCCTAACATATGGGTGAGCTATATAACCAAAAATACTGTAATGCCATAATGTACAGATTTAACTCCATTTAAGGGTACCACTGATTGAAGTAACAAAATGCTGGCCCCAATATGTTAAAGGTGCTTGTTCCGATTTTTGTTTCCCTAGTTCATATGAGAGCCTGACACTTGTCACTTGCATACACTGTCCTCGAAGTATTGTGGAATCAAACTTGTGGTTTTGACGGTAGAAGCGATAATGAATGGTACAGTACCCTATTCACTACCGTGCTAATATTAAAGGGATTTAGCAATGGAATCTCAAGGTCTGGTTACAGCCCTGTCCAACATGGTTTGTATACAAGTGTCAAAAGAAATATTGCAAATGTTTGAAGTGCATATATATTGCCCAGCACAAAACTAATACTCCTATTTAGCTGAGGTCACGCTGATCGATCACTGTCAGCAATAAGCCTTATAGCAG